>QLPN01004654.1:0-21975 GCA_003314395.1 Albatrellus ellisii | reverse complement strand
CATCTGCCAGCCTGTCTGGCAGAGCGAGTGTGGTAGAAGGAAGTGGGCTTATGCAGATGAGCACAACTGTGTTGGTGTGTGACTGCACACACTGATGGATTGGCACTGATTCAGCAGGGGCAGATTATGTTCATGTCAGGTGGAAGGCTGGATAGGTGCACATAGCTGTAGTAGAATATGTTATTGATGGCAAAAAGTGGTTGTACACTAGTAGCAGTACCCACAAATACTTACAAAGGCAAGGCCAAACAAAGAAATAACCCTAGACTGCAGTAGCTAGGGTGAGGCAGCCATAGGCACGATGCACGAAAGTTGAAACTGAACCTCAGTTGTCCTGTCAACACAGGCTCTCAGTGGTGAGTGAAAGGGGTGTCCGGTGGAGAGGGTGCTCAGATGATGGACACGGTGGACGCAGTGCAGGTGGAAGGATTAGGGTTAGAGAGTCAAACGAGAAACCCATGAAAGTGACCATATGCAACCTATGTACTGTACAGCACAGTACAGGTCAGAAACCCTTAGAGTGATGAAGTTGCCATCATGATCCCCACAATCACTGACATAGGTGTCATCCTTGGCTCAGATTGGTTTTGGTCTTTGCAATATGACATTGTCAGTGGACATACTCATCTGCAACATCATCTCCCTCTCTTTTACTTCATGCACCCTCGTCTTTCACTCTGATGTATTCCCACCTACCCTGTTCGTAGAGTTCTGTATTGCAGCTATCCACTGTTGAGTCCCAGCTTACTGTACGACATAGCTGTTGTTGATGTCCCTGCACCATACAAGTTGGTCATGACCATGATGCAATTGCTGTGTCATCTGTTGCCAGTGATGTCCTGTTGCCACTGGCCACATCCCTGCTCAGCTGCCCATAGCCAACATTGTTCAACCACTGGTAGGCAACCATGTTACCCAGCATTTGCAGGATTCGTGCTGTTCACACAATATAATCATGTCACCTCAAGCCAACATAGAACATCTTCCACATGAAAGCTTTTGTCATGTCCCACAACAGCGCACCACACACTGCATGAACGCACAGCCATCTTCTGGTGTCCATTGTATGTTTCATTCACCAGATCCTGTTGAATTTGAACACTACGCTTTTACTTTGTTTCTGCCATTAACAATTACACATCTGACAATTGAATTGTGCCCGTCGCAGTTGTATCGAATATTGTCGTGCAAGTCGCACGTATTAGAACAATGGCGCCAAGCAATATGTCGAGGCAATGACTCTTTTGCTCAAGTTGTCATCAGCCCTGAGCATGTTCATTTGCATCTGTTGCACTGCTATTTGTCTTCAGAATATGTGGATTATTGTCCATGCTATGTACATCAAACACTGATCTTTTGATGGCTTGGTTATTCTTCGTCCGCATGATCTTCCCTGACAATGGAATCCTTAGAGACATCATCATTTACCCATCGCATGTACTTGGGTGGCACTTGTCTCATATTGTTCTTGTGACTTCCTTACAACACGACAAAGTACCTGCCTTGGCTTCTTGCCGACACTGGCATTTCCATGGATTCTTTGTTGTACTCTACTATTTTAAATAAATACTCCTGCCCATACCAATGCATATAGCACAAGACACATCACACTTCTAATGTCTCTCACTTAGGGTGGTAGCCATCAAACATATCTCCTACTTTTATATGACATACTCTTGATACAGTAGCAGGCCCTTCCATGCAAGTGTGGCCTAAGCCTTATATAAATATCATAACATGTGGAGGTGGTGTTGTTCAAGCCCCCATCAAGCCTCCTTTGATTTTGATCACACCCTGACCTCTCTGAGCCCCTCACCAATATACTGTAGTAGGACAATAATGGCACCACCTGAAATGGATGGATCTTCTGTGGTGGTCCTGCCCTCTGGCAGTTTATGCTGAAGCTATGTCACCACCAGAGGGCAAGGTTATTGGAGATCAAGCATGGTCCATGCAAGCTTATGTGATCTTGCAGCATGGGTGCAGGCAGATGCAGGGTCTAGGATATAAAGATTAGGTACTTTTTTTTGTATGCCTTCACATGATTGCCCTACCTTTTACCCCCCCTCATAGGACAAACATGTCATTTTGCATGTGTTCAATTGTTTGCTTCAACAAAGGTGCACACCACCATAGATGATCTGAGCATTCCCAGGGTGATGTGCCCACAAGACACATATGTATTGAAGTCATGCACTTTGGAGACATGTAACAAGACAAAGACCAAAGTGGTTTTTTGTGGCTTGGTGCACAATGAGGTGGTTTCTGGGAAGGAAACAACTTTAGATGGTTGCCACACAATGAGAACTAACTGTGCAATTAGGCCTGCTTCCTCACTTACTTGAAACTTGGTATCTAGGGTATGTATCAAGATAAAAAAGCTGTTGATATTGCACAGCTATTTGCAGTCTTGTATGCATACTGTTAAGATTCTGGGCAGGGCAGCAAACTGAGAGAAGACCATGATATAAAACAGACAGGCATTAAGCCCAAGACAGATTGAGATTGTGAGAAGAGCTAGAGAGAGTGTGAGCGCAGGCTTGGGCAGGCTAAGAGAACCAGGATGATAGAAATGACATTGAGTGAAAACAAGATAGTGTCTGCAGCAGTAAGTATAGCATTGGACACAGCAGGTGCCAAGCGCGGTAAGAGAGTCAGACTCATGGTAAGACGTCTGATGAGATATGAATACGAACCTGCAGCAGTAAGTATAGCATTGGACACAGCAGGTGCCAAGCGTGGTAAGAGAGCTGCAGGGGAGAGGTGATAAGAAGGAGAATAAGATGTAGGTAAATGAGTACTCACTCAGACTCATGGTAAGACGTCTGAGGAGATATAGTGTAATGTGTCCAGCTTATATAGTGAAGTAGTGGTAGGGTTGGAGCGGAGATGGTAAGTAAAGAACAACGACTACCTAAGTGGGAGGGACACGTGTTGTCCCAGACATGTGGGTGGAGTGAGAGTTCCTCGGTTTTGTGAGAAGTCTGAGGGGTGTGATAACTGAGGTGTGTATGGGAAGCGTGGAGTCGTAAAGCCAAATGGAATATATGTGTGCATGTGTGCTGTGCATTTCAACAGAGAGCTCATCAGAGCAAGAGGAGAGAGCAAGATTGCTACATCTGTAAGATAGAGAAGATGTGTACCAGAGAGTAGAGGGTACACAGAAGAGCTGCATAGAGCAGGTATGTCAGAAGAGAACTCAGAGAGTAGAGGAGATACTCACCTCAGCACATGCAGAAGTGCTGAGGTGAGACAAAGACAAAGTAAAGAAGATATAGTAAGAGCAAGATAGAGTTTAAGAAGAGCTCAAACCATAAAGAGAAAGGAAATACCAATAAGATGAGATGGAGATAAGTATACTTAATAAGTGTCAGGCTTCATATTTTGGAGCGTTTAGCCTTTTATTTCCTTTCATTTCTTTTATTGTTTTTCTTGTTATCTGATTAGATAAGATCATCTCTCCTTTCAGTCTTTCTGATCTTATCTTATCATATTACACTTACTGCCGTGCCAGTCTAGGATACTCTGGCTAAGCCTAGACCATGAGGTCATAACATGCACCTTTGGCATGTTCCACTACTTACTGCGGTATTGTACCTAGTTGACCTGCCCTGTAGTACTGCGCCTGGTCCATGCGCCTTTACTTAGAGTATATAGGTCTTCTTAGTATAGCTGAATATACCTCAGCTAGTTATGGCTGGATTTCCTCTTCTTTTGAGTGATCATTAGTTGAGTGTGCCCAGTCTCCTGCCTTTAGGGATATATGCAGACTCCAGTCTCATAATAAGTAAACAGTGTGATCAGCATCATCAGGTAGTGAAAAACCAACATTCTCTGGACACCAAGGTAGAGAGAGTTAGTAGTTAAGAGTTATATGTGTGATAGTGTGACATGACTGGGGCAACAAAAGGAAATGTGACTTGGGCAACAAACAGGTGATATGACACAACAAAGGGAACACAGTGTGATGCAAGGGAGAATGCAATAGAGAATGCAACACAATGGAGACTTGATGCAACACAATAGAGAACACAATGCAACACAATGCAATGGGGAATGCAACACAATAATAGACATGACCTATGAAGAACATGCACTTTCTTGGTAATGAGACATGTGGAGGGAAGATCAGAATGCATTTTTCACAAAGGGACTTGGATGGGGAGGAGAAGTCAAATTGTGGGCAGGGGGGAATCTGTCTGTTCTAGCTGATGATGCACTATCTAGATACAAGTCTAGCTCCAAGGCTGGAGCACAACAAAACAAAACAGAAAATTTACAGTGCAGGGTTGATCATAGGGATATTTGAAATGCAGTGGAGTCTGGATGCAAGCAAATAAAGTATCATACTATAGTGGATGAGTGAAAGAGGAAAAGTGCTGATTACACCAAATGCTGACTTCATGACTTGTGACTCCATTGTTGACAACAGGCCATGTGCGGAGGAGAACCAAGAGAGTTCTTATTTGTACATATTGTACCTTTACAGTATATATAGTGAAGTATGTATGAGTGTTTGTATATGTGTGAGCATATGTTCAGTATAATCAAAAAAGAGGGAGGATGATGTTAGTCATCATCAGCGCATCTTCAACATCCATGGACCACATCTTGGCCTATACAGCTTATCAATCCTGCTCCTCATTGGCCAAACCCAGTCCTATAGTCCAACACCTAAACAAATGTGCAATTGATGCAGCTATGGATGATTGTCATGTGTGGTGCATTTATATCACTGTGTTCACCTGGTGTCACTGATGGTCATCTTCTGGTGTTATGTGCACATGATGCTCATCAACATGCAGGTTATGGCAGGCAGTGGCAACAATGATGCATATGAGGGAAATAGTGTAGGAAACTCCTAGCATGATGAGAGATGCAGGTAGTTGCATGACTGCAGCAAGAGTAGGTGAGAGTGAATGCAGTAGGTGACACAATGCAAGGGTGCATCAGACAATGTAGTAGATGTCCAAGGAGTAGTATAGTAGTGTGTCCATCTTATGTAGTAAATCCAGGTAGAGTTGGAGTGGAGAATGTAATGTAGAATACAACAACTACCATATGTGATGGGATGTGCATCATACTGGAGAAGTGGGTGGGTGCTCAGACATATGTGTGGGGGTGAGTCTGAGTGTAAGGCCAATGCAATGTTGAAGCTGAACAACTGAGGAAGAGCTAAAACAAACAAAAAGGATGATCACACTTCAACTAGCAGATATCCCAGATATATTAGCATATAGTAAATAAGAGGAGAGAAGAGTACTGTACCTAGTGGATATCCCAGATGATCAGAACTGGAGAATAAACCACTAGGAGTCCTATGTATATATAGTACCCTAGAGTGTGCACAGACCATGCAGTACAGTATAGGGCTGCAGAATGAGGAAGTATAGCAATGACATCATATCTAATAATAGAGGGGACATGTAAGTGCTGACTGAGGCTTCACAGTAACTGTGGGAGTGATTGGTGATACTCCACAGCAGGTGTGAGAAGGATTGGTGAGCATGCGCAGTAAGAGTGAGAAAATGAGTCATAACTACAGATAGAACAGGCCAGTTGGAGATCAGACAACATATGCATCATCGGCTGATAAAGACGAACAAGAAGAATGCATGACCATGGGAATTGCTTTGGTAGATCAGGAGTGATTGTAAGATCTATGGTGATAGAGACATAAGAAAGATAGAGGAAGAAATAGGGAAAATAATAGTGGCCTGACACTGAGGAAATAAGAGAAGATGTATGTAGTGAACATGATAAGTGTGTAAAGTGATGTGCATGGGAGAGAAAGCTGAATGAAAAAGGGAAGAAACCATAGTGCATATGGTATAACTTCAACAATACTCACCTCAGCAACATGCAGAAGTGCTGAGGTAGTATGATGACAAGGTAGGAAAGATATAGTAAGGGCAAATAGAGTTAGAGAGGAGCCAAAACCACAAAGAGAAAAGAGATAAGGATGTGTAAGCATGTCCAGCATCCTAAGATAGGTAAAAATAGACATAGGCCAGTGAAGGAGGCCTAGGAAGTGGAGACAACTTGCACAAGAGCCATGGTCATCATTAGTCACAGATTTCAGTGATGGTCACTGAGATCCATGATTACTGGCTCAAATATTTAAAATTTGATATCCCCATGATGGAGATACTGAATATTAAGAGGCTCAAAACAGTGATGTCAGTGGTCAACAAATTGGCAATGTGGGGTCTTGCAAACCATAAGTACATCATGTGGCACATGGTCCAGTTCAACAATGTACCTGATCTGGCCAGGGTCCTAGAGTATAAGACAAGGGGCCTAGAGTGTGAGGTTTGTTTGAAACAAGTTGTGTTGACATGATGGGGCATAATGCAATGAGGGAAATTTGAATATGCCTACTTAAATGAGGATTATTCATATTTCTCTCATCACCATCCTATCACCCCTTGTCACATCAAAATGACTTGTTTTGAAGCACCCAGTACTCACAAGTCCAGGACTGTCATCTTTGTGTATGCATGGACCAAAAAGGGATACTGACAGTTGTTTGTGCAGGTTATGGCAGGCAACAATGATGATTGATAGTGTAAACAGCAAGCTAGAAGTATCCCTGCATGGGGAGAGCATTAGCAGCATGATACTGCAGCAATAGATGAGGTGTGGACAGTAAGGAGTGCCATGACACAAGTGAGAGAGCTGCAAGATTGTCATGAGATAGAGGATAAGATGTGCAGAGAGGTGTACTCACTCAGTGTTGTTGTAAGACAATGACTGAGGAAAAGTATAGTATAGTATGCATCTTATATAGTGAATGTGAAGAGAGTTAAAGTGGAGAGGCAAGTACTTGAATACAAGGATGTCTAGAAGTGGGTAGGATGTGTGTCATCCAGAGTATGAGTGGTGTGGGGGGGAGGGCAAAACCCCATGGGGTTGTGGAGGAGTGGAAGTGTGTCATAAATACATAAGTATGTGTAAAGGTAGGGGGAAGTAATGCTGAACAAAGAAATGAAGTGTAGGGGTTGTAACAACGTATGAATATTCAACAACAGTTACAATGCACATCATGCATGTGAATGATAGAGCCTTTTAAAATAGATAGCTGCAATCAGTACATCTCCATGCTAAGAGTGGCCTATTGGACAGTCTTAGGGAAGGTCTGTGATAACAATACCCCTGGTAACAAGGTAGTTGGTATGCACTTGATATGTGTAGTAAATGTTCCTGATGATGATGAAGAGTGGGATCAATGAGATAGTGATGAGGATGATACCACCAATGACTAAATGAGGATCCAGAGTGACAAGTTTAGTGTGACTTAGAGATCTTAGACTTAGTTCTTAGAGGATGAAGCAAGATTGTAGTGAGCTTAGGTCAAGTGCAGTATAGGAGAATCCCTAGATTGTGAAGTTGACAAGACTGGGGTTTAAGACCACCAGGCTTGTCCCTACTTATATAAAACAGAGTGTCCAAAAGATAGTACAAGTAAATAAGGTTCACTGATCAATGATGATTGTGTGGCAATCAACACAATCATGTGACCAGGTCATGTCCACAGTAAGCTAAAGTAAATGTAGCCACAAGCACAAAATGAACAAGAGATAAACAGAGGTAAACAGAGACAAGATAGGATGAGTCCTTGCTAATTGTATAGTGATAGTCCTTAGCAAATGAATGTAAACAAATAAATAAATAAATAAATAAATAAATAAAGATAATAATGGAAGATACTTTATAGTACTTGGAGTAAAACTCACAGTGCAGTATGTAAATACTGTAGTACTATAAAGTGGAAAAGATAGTGTCCTTACTATAAGTTGGAGCTAAGCTCAACAACTGTAGTTAATACTACACTTATAGTAAGTAAGATAAGGAAAAAGAACAAAGAAAACACATTATGAGGTGCCAAAGCAAGTGCCTCATAACAAGCTACTTAACACTTGTTTGAGAGTTGGTGGGTTGTGCAATACTGCATGGGCAAGTAGTGTGGAAAGTGAAGGGCCACTGGCATGTGGTGTAGAGAAAACATCACTGCCACCACTGCCTGCAGGCTCAGATCCTTCAGTGATACCAGAGACAGGCCCCCCATCACTGAGGATGCCTGCAAAACCCATGGAGCCATAGATGCTGTCAGTGAAGTGAGCTGGGTGGTGAGTGTCACAATAAGGGTGAATGACAGGGACATCATCATTCAGAAGTGCATGGCAGGCCTGTTGGCAACCAGAGGAGAAATGAGGGGACTCAAACCAGTGAGGGGGCTTGACTGGTGTGACTGGAGGTGTGTGGTGAATCCATTGTGAGTGATGGTGCAGTGGGGGAGCAGTTGGAGTGGGTGAGGCAGCATCATGGGGTGGCATGACAGGTGAAGTAGGAGTCAGCAGAGGTGCCATTGGCCCTTCCTCAGGCATGACAGGAGGAGGTACAGGCAAGGCAGGTGTCAGCAGAGGCTGCATGGGAGCATAGTCCATCCCACCAGACACCAAGGGAGGAGGAGGAGTGTTAAAATACAAGCAACAAAGCAAACAATAGATAGACCATAATGAGATCAAGATAGGTTTGTAGCCACACAAAGAGGAAGAGCCAATAAAAGACTATAAGATGAGAGAAGAGGTGTACAAGATGGTAGAGGGTACACAGAGGAAAGAGAGCACTCAGCAACATGCAGAAGTGCTGAGGTGAGATGATGATGAGGTAAAGAAGATATAGTAAGAGCAAGATAGAGTTGAAGAGGAGCTCAAACCATAAAGAAAAAAGAAATAAGGATATGTAAGTATGTCCAGCATTGTATAGTAGGTAAAAACCAACAAGGTGGAGGCTCATCAATGTTGGGGTCACCATCAGAGTCATTGGTGTCAGCAGATGCATCATGTGATGGAGGTGGGGGAAAGATGTGGATGCTATGATGGTGGGAAAAGTGAGTTTGTTGAACACAGCATCATGACTGACCACAGTGCAATGCAAAGCCTTATCCCAGAAAAGCTACCCTTTAGTGCTGGCTTTGCATCCAATGAAGGTGAGTCTGCAGGCATGAGAGTCCAATTTGCCCCACAGGTGATCCAGTGTATACACCCAGGCAAGACAGCCAAAAACCTGGAGGTGTGAGACATCAGGAGGGGACATAGAGGGATTCCAGACAGCAGAGGGTGATTGCCAATGTGGACAGTGCATGGGGGACAAGTTGTAGGCATGGATGGCAGTATGCACAGCATGCTCCCAAAATACTGCACTGAGCTCAGCCCAATGAAGAAGGGCCAGAGCATGGTCAAGGATTGTATGGTTCCAGTGTTCAGCATGGCTGTTCTGCTGTGGTGAGTATGGTGCAGTCCACTGATGAGTTATCCCCTTTTTGCTGAGGAAGTTGGAAATCAAGGGACCCATATACTCCACCCTCTGTCAGAATGCAGGGTTTTCATGTGGTGACCCAAACTCATGGAGGTCCAGGCAATGTAATGGCACAAACCTGCCATGAATTGGTCTTTCCAACCAAGGGGGTAGATGAGACTGAGGCTAGAGAAGTCATCCAAAAAGGTAGCAAAGTAGAGATTGTGAGGCTGATGCTACTAGCAAGGTCACACAGTAGTCCTATAGAGGGAAAGAGGAAAGGATGATAGTATATTCAAGGACTAACATGCTGTGAAGTGGATATCCCAGAAGTACTAAGCTAAAGAACAAGTACACTAAGAAGTACAGTATATATAGTAAAGGCCTGTGCACACAGACCATGTATGTCACTGTAGGGCAGGCATTTGAAAGTAAGGAATGAGGATAACATGATGTCATGCACAGCATGTGTGAGAACTGTTTGTAAGTAATGTGCAGCATTGCACAGTCATCATGAGAATATGTGTCATAAGTAATTGGTAATTGGCCCAATGATGAATCATGAATGAGTCATAGATTATTGCAATAGACCTAATCAGATAAAATAAAATAAGATGTATATCTATGAGTGATAAGGCAAAAGAAAATTGTAAAATGAAAAGAAAAATAACATGTCCTGACAGGACCAACTAGGTCAGAGTGCACAAGATTGAGGACCACAGTGGCATGTAAGTCAGAAAGGTGAAAAGATGAGCATGACTGCTTACCCAAGGCACAGCTGTCACAGGGGGAGAGGGAAGATGAGGATGACAGTACAGAAAGACTGGACACTTGATCAGTGCACAATCAACTGACAACTTGTGGTGACAGGTGGGCAAACTATTCATGCCAAACTTGGAGTGATGGGGAGCACACTGAAGCAATGAGGGGAGGTATATTGAGTTGAACCCAGTAAGTGCCATTGTAGAGGAGTCCAGTGCAAAAGTTGAAGCCCTTTTTTGAGATGATGCAGGTGCCAGTGGAATAAGTAATGGTAAATATTAGACTGTCAAGCTGACTAATGGAAAGGAACTGACTGGATGCACTAGGGACATGCAGCATATGGGTGAGGTCAAGATCAACAGATCATGCATTGGAGATGGAAGTGTGTTTGCAAGTGCCAATGCCAGAGCACCTGATGGAAGAGCCATTCCCAAGAGAGATGCTTTGGAGTGGTGTGGCAGCATAATCTATGAAGTCATCTCAATGGGGAGAGATGTGGTCCATGCAGCCAGGGTCAAGCATCCAAAGATGGCTTGACTCCCCAATATAGAAACAAGCATGCAAGTTCTCAGAGCTACCAGCAGACATCACATTTAGACTAGTGACATGCATAGATCCTCCATCAGACCTAGAACTTCTCTCCCTCTCTCTGTATGCCTTTACATCATCCCAAACCCCATGTAATGCCAAACAATTTCAACAATGTGGTTTCAGTGTTTGCAATGAGAGCAGAAGAGGCCATTCTTGTGAGGACTGGTGTGCTGGATGGTGCCAAGAATCAGCTTTGCCTTGGTGTGTGCTTCTTCATCAAGCAACCATCCCCAAATGTTGGTGGTAGTAATTTGTATGATATTGGCAGTGCCAAGGATAGCAGAGGATGGATGTCCCCAGGAACTAGGGAGAGCATGAAGAAGGATGAAGTACATTTGCTGCTCTGAGATTGGGACTCCTGATGATATGAGATGATCATGAACAAGTAGAAGAGTGTCAAGTTGGGGAGCAAGTGGAGTGGACATATCAAAGTGACTTGTAAAAAGAGATTGGAAGTTGATGAACACTGAAATGGCAGACTGAGTCCCATACAGCTCTAACAATCCTTCCCAAGCTTCCACTGCAGTGAGGGAGTTGGCAGAGATGACAGCAGAGGGTTGTTCACCACATGACATGGAGATGACAGCTTTGGCCATGTCATTGTTGTTAGCCCACTTCTCAAGTTCATCTTCATTAGTGACAGTGTGAATATCAGCACTGAGTGAGTCTTGAGTGATGTTTGAGGCCAATGCTATGTCACAGCTGAACAGCTGAAGAAAAGACTAAACAAACAAAGGACAATCTCACTTTGACTAGCAGATATCCAAGATGATCTATCAGTATATAGTAAAGGAGAGAAGAAACTGGTACTGTACCTAGCAGATATCCCAGATGATCAGAACTGGAGAATATCACTAGGAGTCATATAGTATATATAGTAGCTAACTGTAGGGCAGGCATATGAAGTAGTAAGAGCCATGCAGTGGAGCTAATAATAACAACCAATGGAAAGAGAGGCCATGGAAGTGCTGACTGATGTGCACAGTGGCTGTGGGAATGATTGGTGATACTCTGCAGCAACTGTGAGAAGGCTGAGTGAGCATCTGCAGTAAGTATGAGAGAATGAGTCATAAGTAGTTCATAACTGGGCCAATCAGAGATCAGACACCATACATGTCATTGGCCAGTGAATCCTAAGAGAATAAGTACAAGACTGAATAGATTGCTCCACTAGATCAAGAGCAATAAGAGTATCAGTGGCAATATAAATGTAGGGAAAATATGGAAAATGAAGAGAAAAATAAGGGGAATAATATGCAGCCTGACAGTGCTCACAACTGCAGGGACATGTGAGATAAGGTGAAAGATGAGAGAGTGAACAACCAGTAAACTAGTGTTCTGAGTCACATGAGTATGGAGAAGAGAGAACATCAGAAGTGTTGTTATAATGAGTACAAAGCAGCAGTCTTGTTGATAAATGGGCAGTGAATCAACCAGAGCAAAGACCATGATATAAAATGGATAGGCTTTTAGCCCAAGATGTGAGAGGGCAGCTGCTATGGCTAATGCCCAACAGAGCAACAAGAGAGGTCCAGAAGACCACATCCGCAAGAGAGAGACACACATAAAAAGTAAAGAGAGACACATAAAAGAGTGAGCAGCTCAGCAACATGCAAGAGTGCTGAGGTGTAGGGATGAAAGAGAAGAGTGGTGATAGTGCAGATATGTTCAGTGTGGCAGCAGAGGCAACAGAGGACCTTCCCTATGTGGGGGAGAGGTCAGAGTGAGAGGGCATGTTTGCAATGTAGAAGAGGGTGACAATGAAGAGAGAAGTGGAGTAGATGATGACCGCAATGAAGAGGATGGTCTCCATCACACTATTGTGCATTCATGCACACATCCACTGGAGCATATTGCTGCAACATGTACTAGTAGTAGGCTAGAATCATCTGTTCCAACCCAGAATGTATGCCAAAGATGCAGCAATTATGAACTTAAAAATCTAGAATACAAAAAAGAAAAGGAAAAACAACTGTATTTACTTAATAACGCAAGTATCTAGTCTATCTGGAAAATGTTCTTATACCATCTGATTGATATGTCTGGTCAATGGTGACTTGCCTGATTGTCCGGCACCAGTGACCTTGAAGTTGCTTTATTAGGACGTTTAAGGTGCCCCCAGACACCGCAAAGGCATTTTGTGAGATCGCTGAGGCTGTCGAGCACACACTGCCTGTGCGTGTGTATCCGCATTTCCTCGGGGCGGTAAACATTTTCTCTGGCCTAGGGGGTCCCTTGCTCACAGCTCTGTCCGCGAGGATGAGGCCTGTCAATGATCGCGGACCTTACACCCCACCAAAAAATTAAAATAAGATAAAGATAAAAGATAAATAAAGCAACAGTGACGACGTGCGCCTAAAGGCAAGTGTGGCTTCCGGAATTTGTTCGTCAGAATTGGTCACCGAGTCATATTTGGGTCACCGCTGTCATCTATTGGTTCTTCATGTTATTCATCTGTCGATTGTCGATTTGGATCCCCTGTTTACCACCGCTTATTAAAAACGTGCTGGAAATCTGCAGCTCTGGGGTTCCCCACGGAACGCTAGGGCCTCAGTACGTCCGGCTGCGTCCCAAGCTGCAAAGATGCAGGATATCCGTCCTTGGTCCTGTAGTACCAGCCCATTCACTGGCGATATGTTGCACGCTGGAGGTGGGTATTCACGCACTTGTCCTCTACTTCGTCTTCTTATTGTCATAGAAACAACGCTAGACGATGCTCAGCGTCCAGAACCACTGCAGGAAGACGGGCGCTGCTGGCCGCGCACATTAAGGCGACCGTGATACAGGGAATATGATGTCGCCGTTACCGCATCGCAACCTGCAAGCGCCTTTGTCCTCCATTGCCTATAAATCCCCCCTCCCCAAACCTCTTTTCCTCACCACTCTTTCTCCTCCCTCAGATCCTTCTCCCTTTCGTACTCCCGTGACTGGTCACCCGAGTCTTTACTGTTCTATTGCTCTTATCGATATACCTCGCTGAAAATGGTGTCACGTTCCCTCTCTGTGTTGGCCGCACTAGCCACGTCCATTAGCCTGGTCTCAGGTCACATCAGTGCGTCTTGTCGTTGCTTCCAGATCTTCCATCCTTCCTGAGTCGATTTTGTCAAGGTATTTTTCACCCATCCATGTACGGCTTCAACCAGAGCACCGCACCACATCGCCCGCAGGATCCGCTCATGAACCTGCCCTTCAGTCAGTGGTGGTTTGTGCGTGCACCTTGCCTCCCTACGTTAGCACGCATCTCACGCCGTATCACCTACGCAGCATGGCCATATGGGCTTTCCGCCCAACAAAGGCGATGTTTACAACCTTCCAGCTGGTGGCACTGCTCCTTTCGAGCTCGCCTGCGATAAGGGTGTGACATCCTACTACAACTCCAGCGCCGGGTGTGACCCCTCTTCCGTCTCTGAAGCCTCCTCTCTGTGCTAACAACGTCTTTCTTCACCCCAGCGGCGACGTGCGCGACTCTAGCAATCCGGACTATCCGTGCCCAGGCGCGGGGACAGCAGAATTCCACACCAATGGCATCACCGATCTCGGTGGCTGCGCCATCTCCATCGCGTATAAGAGCGACATCACCACCGTCCAGCCGGAGGACCTGGTTGTCATCAGCGTGAACCAGACCTGCGTCTGGACCCTGCACACGAACTTCCAGATCCCCGCGGGCCTACCCACCTGCCCCAACGGCAAGTGCATCTGTGCCTGGCACTGGATACACAAGGTGCGTGCCGGTAGGGTGCAATGACGATCCCCCGAGAACGCCCTTTTAATTTCACATGCAATGCTTCCCAGGCCGATTCAGGATCAGAACAGAGTGAGGCGTTTTTCATTATCGTGGGATATGAAAGGACACTGAGGTGGCTCTCGCAGTGTATATGGTTGGCTTCGACTGCAATGTCATCGGCAACACCGGCACCCAGTCGTTGGGCAAGCCCCTGCCTCCCCGCCGCTGCGGTGCCGATCTCAGCAACGGCGTCCTCCAGGCAACGCCAAGCAACTGCACGGTCGGGCCAAAATCACCTATGTACTGGTACCAGACCGAAAGGAATAACGTGGGTGCCTCTTCCCTCACGTGTGGCCCGTCCTTGAATTGATCTGTCTGTTTGGCAGATGTTTGAGGGCACGTACTCGCCGCCCCTGTACCTCGACCTGTACGACTACAACGACGGCGCCCAGAAAAATCTTTTCCAGAACGCGGTGTGGCCCTCCAATACCACCGCGCCCTCCTACGTTGCTGCGACCCTCAGCTCCGCCGTGCCGTCCAGTTCTGCAGTGCCGTCTAGTTCTGCAGTGCCGTCCAGTTCTGCAGTGCCGTCCAGTTCTGCAGTGCCGTCCAGTTCTGCATTGCAGTCCAGTTCTGCAGTGCCGTCCAGCATCGCTGCGCCCTCCAGCACCGTCACGCCCTCCAGCATCCCCGCGCCCTCCTCCAGCATTGCCGCGCCGTCCAGCGCCTCCACGCCGTCTAGCTCCGTCGCGCCGTCCAGCTCTGCTACGCCCTCCAGCATCCCCGCGCCCTCCCACGTGCACTCCTGCGAGAAATGGTATGTGGTTCCCCCGCGTCTTGTCACACACAGCACTCACCGACGCCCGCCCCATTTATCCTCGTTGCGTTCTCCAGCACCGGCACGCACTCCCACACCGCAATGCACTCCCATACCGGTGTGCCCCCGTGCAAGCGATGGTATGTGTTTCTCCCCACAGTATAGTCACGCACAACACTCACTGCCGCCGCCCTCGACGACAACTAGGCCCGAGGAGGAGCGCTCTGCCGCGCGCAGTGTGTGGAGCCACCGCCGCCGCCCTGTGCAAGGCTTGAAGCTTGTGGGGTCCCACTTCAAGGACAACCTCGAGTGAGCTCATCGACGCCATCCCTTATTTATCCAACGGCGTTGCACGCCCCACCCCGCCTGTTCCCTCCCTGTCACGAGAAATACGTGCCCCCGCCTGGCTGCCAGCGCACATCGTAATACACTGCCGTTCCTTCATCCCGTCCTATCCTTTGTTATTGTTTTGTTTTGTTTTTGCAATGCCGTGCGCCGCCGTGCGTTGTGCCCCGGTACTCCATTCCATTTCATTTCGCCTCGCGCTGCCGCTGTCGTTACGCGCTTCTCCTTTCTGCCCGGTGCCTTAATACCCCCGTTCGTTCTCCATGCTTGCGTCCGTAATGCCAGCCTGCCCCGACGTACTGCCGTATTCTTAACAAGACATGTGTCCATTTTTATTCAATATCGATCCTTGGTATTTGTGGCGGTGTGAAGACGTGCGCACGTCAAGCTGGACAAGCGTTTCTTTGCGAGTTATATAGGTGTTTGCTTGCTTGATGGCCAGCCTCTGTCTTTTTGAGTGCCCGGGTCATGAAAGCGTGGGGTGTCGAAGAGGGTTGCGGGCGGCGAAGGCTGGGCGTCAGTCGTGAATGAGTCTTAAGTCCGTTCGGGGGTGCGCGAGCTGCGGCGTCGCGTTTGGAGAGAAGCAGTTTCAAGTTAGTCGCCGCAATTTTTCGTTTATTGGTGCACCGTGGCCGACGCCGCTGTGGCGTCACAGAAACTGAGCGTTCCTCGGGACGCTTGCCACACGTTCGATAACCATTCTATGAGCTATATGCCCGCAAAAGGCTGGAGGGGTGCTGCGTGCGAGAATCAAGTCGGGAAGCTGTTCGTGGGTATTTGCGACAATCTGCGCTGTGAATGTGACTGATAAACGGGCATGACGTGGTTGTGCTTGACTGGTATGACCGTTAATGAACGACCTACTCAAATGGGCTTATTACAATCGAGGGTCTATGGCTGACCGCGGCGTTCTCCTAGGAAGGGGTCATCGCAATATACTCAGTCTAGGAAGAGATCCATATGTCAAGACTGTCTTTCGTCCAGAACTAGTGTTCTGCTGATTGTAAGGCATCCGTCCCCCGCTCCGCCGACGAGGAGCGAGGGCGTCCCCCGGTGGTTCAGACGACTGGCTAGGGCCTTGGGTGACGTCCCCCGTGCCGTCGTCCACAAACCGTTACTGGTTCCTGTGCGCCGAACTCGTGGAACCGTAAAAAGAAACGCCGACCAATGGAATTCACAAACACCGCATGCTCGTTGGGCTCAATGAAGCAGAGGGATGGGCGTGCCTGAGCTCCCGGAAGAGAAACACTGAGGAAAAGCGGATTCGTGAGTACCGCTTGCCGCGAGATGAAGGGATATGGCCACGTTCCGCTCTTTTCCAGTTTATGGGTCCCATCATGTTCACCGTCGCAAATGCGCCACAATCATAACGACCTTCTTTATCATCAATTAGGAGAACATGAAAAAGTCGATTAGCAGGAAAAATGGCTGCGGCATCACATGATAATCGTTCCGAGCGGGTGTTGTGGAAAATGCATATTCAAAAGGCCGACCCAGGATTTGAGGACAGACGCGACAATGATGATACACTACGAGAGCGTAGACTCGGACTCGCAGCCATCGGTGCTCAGGCCGTGCACGCTTGGAGGTATTCAACCATATTATTTCTCTTTTACACTCACTGATGCAGGATATACCTGAGGCTGCGCCCATGAAGACTCTATCCAGCAAGCGAACTCCCAGAGACGGGGCGCTGTCAGGACGCGGCATCGCCCCTCCAGCGGTCAAACTTCCGTAACATCTCTGGTGTGATCTGTTTCTTGATGTTCTTCGCTGCCGCAATGAAAGCGTCATGCGACACCTATACGTCTCAACCCGATTAGAACGGACCGAACGGGAATAAAAAAGACGGACAAATGGCGCATTAATATCCTTCTGCATCGCCATGAGCGCCGCCTCCTGGCACAGCCCGGAGATCTCCGCGCCTGAGCACCCCTCCGTCTGTGGAGATGACAGCGCTCAGCCCACCACCATGCCACGTCCAGAAGCAAATACACGCACCAGACCCGCTATCTCGTCGAGATCGATATTCGGGTCGACCGCCATCTTGCGCGTCCGGATCTGCAGTATCTCAACGCGACCCGCAAAGTCCGGCGGCCCAACGTACAGGATGCGGTCCAGACGCCCAGGCCGCATGAGCGCGGAGTCCTGTCAGGAGACGCACGTGTGGTCAGCGAGACGTGGTGTCGGCGCGGGGCACAGCGCGCACGTACGATGACGTCTGGTCGGTTCGTGGCGCCGACGACAGTGACACCCGCCAGCTCCTCCACGCCATCCATCTCGTTTAGCAGGCTGGTGAGCACACCCTCGTGCGCGCCTCCGTCCGTGTCCGATGACCGCGACATCGCAAGCGCATCGATCTCGTCCTATTATCAACTCGAAACCCATTGGCCGACCGTTCCACTACCACCAATGACGACAACAACTCACGAAGAATATGATGGACGGCGCCGCGCCACGCGCCTTGCGGAAGATGTCCCGCACCGCGCGCTCCGACTCGCCGACGTACTTGTTCAAGAGCTGTAACCACATTTTAGGTCTTCCTAACGAGGCGCCCAATGAGACGCGCCTTACCTCCGGTCCGCGAACCGCAACGAAATTGACGCCGCTCTCTGTCGCCACCGCGCGCACGAGCACCGTCTTGCAGCACCCGGGCGGGCCACACAACAGCACGCCCCGCGGCGCGCGCACCCCAAGGCGCGCCAGCGTCGCCGCGTGCACAAGCGGCCACTCCACGCTCTCCCGCAGACGCGCGACCGTCGGTGCAAGCCCGCCGATGTCGGCGAAGCGCACTGGTGCCATGTCGAGGAAGTGTGCGCGCAGCGCGGAGGGCCGGACGGTGGGCAGCGCGAGGGCGAGGTCGGCGGACGTGAGGCGCACGTCGTGGGGCCCGGCAGACGTGCCGGGAGACGTGGAGATGAAGCGCTTTATTGCCAGGGTGCCTGCTTCGCGCACGACGGCGGCGAGGTCTGCGCCGACGTACCCATGTGCGCGCGAAGCTATCGACCGAAGCACATCGCGAGATACGGAGTGCGGTGTCTTTGCCAGGAGGACGTCAAGAATAGATATCCGTGCCTCGACATCAGGCACACCTGCACCGCGGAGTCAGCAGCGCCCGTGTCTTTGAGCAGAGCGTGGGAGGGACTTGCCAATCTCGATCTCCCGGTCAAGCCGCCCAGGTCTCCTGAGCGCAGGATCGATGGCATTCGGCCGGTTCGTCGTCGCCACGACAACGACGCGCGCAGTCGCGTCGCCTTCGACGCCGTCCATCTCCGTCAGTAGCGTTGCGACCACACGCTTCTCGACCTCCCCGCCCGCGCCCTCTTCTCGGCGCGGACAGATGGCGTCGACCTCGTCTAGCAGGACGATGCACGGTGCCTTCGCGCGCGCATCCGCGAACACGCGGCGGAGGCTCGCCTCAGTCTCGCCATGGTACGCGGAGCTGAGCTCTGGGCCGCTCACGATGAGGACGGAAGAGCCTGTGGATGCAGCTATTGCGCGAGCGAGATGCGTCTTTCCTGTGCCAGGCGGACCATGCAGAAGCAGTCCGCGCGGCGGCTTGAGACCTTGGTCACACAATGTGAGCTGAACGTCAGACTCCAAACCATGCGACGCATGGACTGGAAAAAACAAACTCGCCAAAATGGTGGAAGAGATCCGGCCTTGTGAGCGGAATCTCTATCAAGTCGCGAATCTGCGCGATTTGTCTGTCCAAACCGCCGACGGAGGCGTAAGCACTAGATCCGGAAGCGGGATCTAGAGCCTCAATTTCAGGCTGGAAACAAATCATTCAATAGCGGGTCGCATGAAACGACAAGCCAGAGATACCTTTCGTGACGGGGGATCTGTACGGCTGCCTTCAATGACAACCTGTGTGTCCCAACTGACTGTGCTGAGAGGAGGGACAGGGTTGACTCGTAGCGTACACAGATCTTTTGTAAGCTCGGCGATGGAACCATTCTCATTTTGTGGCTGTGACAATACTGCGGTGACCGCGAACCGACGAGGTTTGCTCTCATATTGCACCTGCACGACTTGCGTGGAAGTAACGTACTTCAGATCGACTGGGTATTGAACAGTCTGTCAGTCCGAGACGCGACGGAGGACCCTTTGAACCGAACCTAGGGATTCTCGGACAAGGGGCGTGAGCCAATCACGTCGCTTCCCTGTGTTCTTCTTGGAATTCTCCAAATGCTGCAGTGCATTACCGTAAAAGTCGATCTCCTCCAGTCGGATGAAGCACGCAATGATTGCATGCCGGAGCGAAGGCGCCCACGTTGTTTGCTTCTGCGATGGAGAGACGGTCAGCGGGTACAGCTGGACGCCGCTCCCTTCTGCCACTTGAGCGGTAAGAAGGATCGATGGAGCGACCTGTACGGCTAGAGAATGATCGGTCAGGAGTCCAGAGATGGCGAGCTCCGTGGAGTCCCAGCGTAAACCATTGGATAGCGTCCTTACCTTCTGGTGCTAATTCTGGAGCCGGCCATACATGGCCAACGGCAAAGGCCTGTTAGGTGAACAATTCAGAAAGAAAGAGACCAAGAGGATATGGAGAAAGCCACAGTGCCTGTGTTTTACCTTTTCTTTCCCGTCAGGAAAACTCTGGTCAGAAGCAGCAAAAATTGCAACAGCGTCCCCAGCACAGAGCTTCGTGCATTTGAGCACATCGCTGTGAACAAATATTCGCCTCGAGGCACGGCCCTCGATCTCTGAGTCGTCTGCAAGATGGATCGCAAAGGTCTTTGATGATATATGTAAGGCCGTCGCCATCTCTGCTACCTTGCAGTTCTTCGTCAGGCAGTCAGATAGACGGTATAAATACTGATAGGTAAGTATACACACGTTACTTATTACAAACTCTGCAAGGGCATCTGTTGCGCTTCTCACCAAAAAAAAAAGTTACTTATTAGTAAGTTATTACAAGTATCAATTCTATTTGTCCGTGTTTGGCGTACTCGAAGTGGTGATCGGCAAACATTTTTCAGACGTCACCATCGCCGGACTCCAGACTCGTCTCGATTTCCTGGGGCTACGCCGATGATTGTGCCTCGACCAGGCTGGAGCGCCGTCACTCAGCTCGATTTGCGCACTGCGTCAAGACTCAACATACGCTTTGCTTTCGTAATCCTGTGCTTGGTATCTCCCCTACCGTATACAGGGGCCGGTCCTGATCGGCCTGATCGACATCGAGAACAACGGCTCATGCGACATGGGCGTCAGCAACTGCCCGGGCGTCCGCCCCGCCCGCGTAGTACCCTTTCCTGAACGCGCGAGCGAGCGCCTTCTTTAGTCTTAGGCAACCAACTTCGTGAGTTTCTCGGTGTCAAGTTGTCTTCAGAAAGGAAATCTTGATAGCATATCCAACAGTGCTTCACTCAGATTGTTCTGGCAATATCTGTGCTTCCTTCAATTTAATATACGCTTAGTGCGGGCGCTTTCCCGGAGGACCGTGAAGGTATAGTGTGCAAATATTCACATGCTATATGGCCTAAAAGTACCGCTAGAATCTCACAAGATCAGCCCACTTGTCAAGACCGAGCTAGATCACGTCTGCTCGCACAATGCTTGTTGAGAGGGCCGTGGACTTCACCCTAAATCCAAGTTCCACCAACAGCCTACCTGATTTGTAGGTGACTAAGGCGCTACCCACGCAAGGAACATTCACAATAAAGTTAGCACATCCGGTCCAGACGCAGAACGACCGTCTTCTGCTGAGGTCAGCTACGGAGACTACACCCGATCATTCAACACATTCAACGACGGCATCTTTAATGCACATCCGACAATTCAGCGGACGAACGCGGTAGTGCGCGCCTTATACACGTGCCGGTGCTGAGCCCGACCACAACGCCCCAGATTATCGCAACAGATCTGGGGTACAGACGTAGCCGGGCGAAGAGGCTTCCGTAGCCGATTGACGTCGGAGACACATTCCGGATGCTTGCTTCTCTGCCTTGTTGACACAGAAGCCTGTCCACTACCGCCGCTTGTGACGGAGCATGCCTGGATTTGTGGCGTTACTACAAGGCTAACACCGCGCCACCGCACGTCACTCCGCAGCCTAAGCTAAATCATGTGTTCGCTGGGCACGCCAGCGTTGCCGTGATTAAGGTGACGTCCATCTACCGTGTGGATCAGCTCATGGCTAAATCTACGGCATGGGTCCAGGGCCGCAAAAAACTCGGGGTGGTTTGGATCGAGTTTGCAGTCTCGAACGGGCGGCTGTAGGTCTCACTCACCCTGCAGCAGCACGGGATGAAGGTGCTTAGTGTGCGCTCTGCGCGTAAAACACCGGGAAGCAGCGAGTGACATGAGGCTGGTTAGGGCCGCATTTGCAGCTGCACCTGTAATATTCAACCGATTGTAAAAAACGTCGTGGCGTCCCCGCGCGGCCCAGCCAACGTGCCTTTTGTGATACTGCTGCATAAACCCCTCA
>QLPN01004651.1:0-11717 GCA_003314395.1 Albatrellus ellisii | reverse complement strand
GAGCCAACATCTCTACATGCTCCTTCGGCGTGTTCACCAATGAAATGAACGGAGCAGCGTGTGCTCAACATATAATAGGTGCCTCCTCTTGCCCAGGTTGTCCTCCCTTTACTTTTCGCAACTTCTATCCATCCTGTCTCCTACCAGCACCAAAGACCAGCACTTCTGATCATTCTCATTGGCATTTCCTTGTCATGGCAGAACCTGAATGGGCAGAGTGCGTGATTGTCTTGTCCTTGACGTTCTCATTATTAATCTCTTCCATATCGTGAATAGTGCGACCGGAGTGGAACCCCACCCAAAGAGAGCATTGTGGTTGCTTGAAGAGGTGCGACGAGAAGAAAGGGAGAAACCTCGTTGTGTGTATTGACGACACGTCTAATCAATTCGGTCCACGCATAAGTCACTCCCTATCGGGGATGGCGACCTTTAATATTTCGTATTTCCGACTGCCAGAACACCCACGTTATCGAGTTATACAGCCAGATTCTCAAAGATCCAGATGACGGACAGCTTCTGTTAGGGTTTAGCATACCGGAGTAGCCAAACACCTATAATCAGGTTTAACAGGGATCTCCGAGACGAACGCGATAGCAATACTACAATTGCAACAAGAGTACAAATGACAAGATATAACAAAGGAGGTCAAGATACCCTTATACGACGTATAGTGAGTTGATTTTATAGTATTTGTATCTGCTGTGGTTTGATAATTGTGAAACAAGATATAGGCATAACGAGGGGGGTTACAGCCCCTTGATCACTCCACTGCTGCGCATGTGGAGTGGAATGTTGTAGAATACAAGAGAATGAAAGAAAAAATGTGTATCTTCGATTCCTAACAATACCCCTCTGCTATGTCCTTTTCGCCTCGAAAAGGATAATGGTTTTATCAGTCATATGCATCTGCATCATTCCCTGCATACCCGTCATCTCCATATCCTTCCTCTGCGATATTGAAATGTCATTCCTCCTGCCCTCTAATGCACATGATCAAATGCTCGTCATTCCATTTGTTGCACTTGGGGCAACACAAATACTTCTCGTTACGGGGAAGATCCCTATGCGTAGAAGTCAACGCACGAGCGAATGGAACTGCTAAACAGTCAGTTCGTTGATGACCCACTTGATGGCAGCTCCAACAGATGAGAGGGCCCTTCTTCTTTTGCCGTGATTTCGCAGCTCCTCCTCGTAGCCGATTTGCTACATCTCCGACTGGTGGTAATGGTGCAGGTATGGGTAAAGGGGGAGGTGAGGGGAGTCGTGTGGTATAACCATGGGCCATATGAGGACGAAGTCGCTCTTCAGCATCAGCGTTGAGAAGTCGGTTAGATATCTTGCCTAGACCCCAGTGTCGCTGTGACAGGAGATGTGTGAGGTGGGTCTGGAATGCTTCCAATGCTTCAATGCAATGGTACCATCCCCTAAAACGATCTATGTCTGCCATCACCCCGGCATCATTTAGAAGCTGGGTTGCACGGTCTAGATGGATGTTCGTGGGGAAGGTTACCATTACATGAGCAAATTCTTCAGTGACGAAGGCATGACGGATAGGGTTTAGACGATTGGTTGGCGTTGGTTCTGCCATGGGGTATTCATACCTGCTGGCATACTGGATGGGGTTTTCTCCGAGATCTACATCTGGAACGGGTATGGTGGGATTGGGGGATGTGCGAAAGAGGGTCAGAGTATTATAAAAGTAGTTGATGGGTAGGTCATGGAATATTTGTGCATTTATAGGGGCGACAGGGATAGGAGGAGGAGATGGGCGATGGTCGAAGCATTCGTCGCAAAAGTGAGGAGTCATGGGATGTCCCAAGACGAGATGAGTGGCGATGATTTGTACGGTTTCGACGTCATAAAGATTGAGCCCATTAAGAGCGTGGAAGGTTTGGTGATATTGGTTGGCGAGGTTGGTGTTCTGATGAATATGGCGATCATGGGCAGGTAAAGCGGGAGGAGGAGGAGCGATGATAGGGGAAGGGAATATGTTACTGTGATGTAGGGAGTTTGAGGAATGAGAGAGGGAACGACGACGGAAGATAGGGGAATTTTGTGCGGATTCGGGATAAATGGGAGATTGGTTTCGGAACATTTGTACAATATGAGCGGGTAGATCTGCGAAAGGGTCTGGTGTGGGGGAACGATGGAATGGAGAACGAGGAATATCAGGAGAAGCGGAGCGAGTACTGATGGATGGCGAAGACATAGTTCAGATAGAGGTGGAGGCTTCAACTAAGTGAGATAATTGTATTGTATACCAAGCGAAAAGGGAAGCGACTATGAAAATGTAGAGGATGAGGAGAATATCAATGACAAAGGTCATGGGCGAGATGATGTTGTTACGGTCTCCTCTCAAGTCCTTTTAAGGGGAACGAGAGAGGGTGGAAGTCGTATTGTGAAAGGTCGGGGGGTGGATGGATGATGTGAATGGAATGATGCTACAAGGTCCGAGGCGTGTTTCATATTACGGCGTGAGAGCCATTCATCTTTGGTTGAGGGATAGCCCTTCCAATGTACTAGGTATTGGAGATGACCTTGGTGCCATCGTGATTGGAGGATATTTTCAACCTCGGTATGTTCCTCTCCTTCTACGAGATCCGGAGGGGGTGGCGTATGATGGGGTCCATATGCTGCGGTTTCAGTATATGGGTGAAGGAGAGACGCGTGGAAGACTGGGTGTATCTTCCAATGAGTTGGTAGTGATAAGTGATACGTCACAGGGTTAATGACGGTGGTGATAGGAAAGGGACCATATCTTTTTGGGGCGAGTTTCATAGAGGGGAAGGCGGAGGAGAGGTGGGTCGCATCTAACCAAACGCGGTCATTTTTTTGATATGATGGATGGCGAGCAATAGATTTCCAAGTTCGGTGAGTGATAGATTGGGCTGCTGCTAGCTCTTTTCGAACGGTCTGTAGTAAAATTAGTCATTCGGAGATTGATGGAAGAACAGATGTAAGAGGAATGGTGGGTTGAATGCGGGGGTGATATCCCATAAGAAGAAAGAAGGGTGAGTATTTCAATGTGGAATGAATATGAGAATTGTGTGCGAATTCTGTGGTTGTAAGAAGGGTAGACCAATCGTCTTGTCTTGCGGTGCAAAACATGCGTAAGTATTGTTCTAGTTCTTGATTCATTTGTTCTGTTTGTCCGTCGGTTTGAGGATGGTAGGCAGTGGACATTGCTTGTTTGATAGACAGTTTTTGGCAGAGTTCTTTGGTGAATTTAGCGGTAAATTGAGGTCCTCGATCTGAGATAATTCGATGAGGAAGTCCAAATCTTTTCCAAACATAATCTTTGTATAGATCAGCGGTTTGAGCGGCAGATATGGAAGAGTGACATGGGGCGATTACGGTCATTTTGGTTATGTCGTGATCCATGAATACTGCTATGGCATCATAGCTGTGTGATAGGGGAAGTTGCGTGATGAAGTCCATGGAAACCGTGGAAAACGGTTCAGCTGTTGGTTCAGGTTGAATGGGAAAAAGGGGAATAGGAGTTTTATTTGGTAAGTTTTTGTATCCTTGACAGATGGGACATCCGTTGATGAGCATCACGCGCACGTAACGCTGGAAAATGACCATCAGCGACATCAGGTGAACACAGCGACATTAACGTGCCGCACGCGAAAATCATCCACAGTCGCTATAATCGCGCATTCACGCAGGCGTCAGAAAAACAATACCAGGTCGGCCAATGAGGGATAGGACGAATAGGCCAAGGCATGGTCTAGACCCACCAATGTAACCATGGAGGTACGAGTCGCGAAGTCAGCATTTGGTGCGATCAGTGCTATTCCTCTTTTGCTTATCCGCAATAGTATGATACTCTATTCGCTCATATACAGACTCCACTTCATTTCAAATATCCCTATGATCGACCCTACACTGTAAATTTTCTGTTGTGTTTTGTTGTGCTCCAGTCTTGGAGCTAGGCTTGTATTTAGATAGCGCATCATCTGTCGAAAAAGACCAGTTCCCCCCCCCGCCCTCGATTGGACTTCTTCTCCCATCCAAGCCGATAAATCAAAATAAAAGGCAAATATCAACCTTCCCTCCGCGTGTCTTATTATCAAGAAAAGTGCGCGTTTCCCCGTAAGCTGCACCTATCATTGCGTTGCGTAGTGTTCTCCATTGCATTCTCCATTGCGTTGCGCTGCGTTGCGTTCCCCACTGCGTTGCGTTTTGTTTTCACTACATTGGATTCTCTATCGTGTTCTCTATTGCGTTATTTTGTATCCACCCTATCGTGCCATATCATCGGTTTATTACCCAAGTCACGTTCATCTAGTAGCTCTAGTCGAATCGCACTATCGCCCCTATCGCCCTTAACTACTAATACTCTCTACTTTGGTGTCTAGGGAACTTTACGGCTCGCACCCTCCAGCAATTGCTGTGGTTGTGGTTGTTTTCCCCTCTCAGCCCGACACAGTACAAATCACTGTCAACAAAATCGAAAATATACTTTCTCATTTTTGGCCACCAGAAGGTACGTTGTACTAGATCTAGCATCTTGAGTCGTCCGGGATGTCCTGCGGTGGGGGTAATATGTAAACTTTGGACGATGTCATGTCTGAGTATGTCATTTTTTGGGACATAGAGACGTCCAGAGTAGTAAATTACCCCTTGTTTAATCGTCCAATGTTGTAGAAGTTGAGTTTTTGCTGGACTAGAAGTGTTAGCTTGAAGAAGACGTGATATGTCTAAAACTTCTTCATCCCAGTTTGTGCAAGTTTGTATTCGTGAAAAAAATGCGTTGTCAATGATGGTAGTGGAGATAGGGTGGATGAACAAGGATGGATCTAGGATGATTTGATCTTTGTTATCATGGCTGCCATCATCGTGATCTGATCTTTGTGATAGTGCATCAGGACGACCAGCTTTTGAGCCAGGAACGTGTTTGATCTGAAAATCGAAACGAGTTAGATATAAAGCCCATCTAGCTTGTCGTTGCGATAATTTCTGAGCGTCTCTGAATACTTCGAGGTTTTTATGATCAGAGAGAATGGTGATACTATGAGGGGCGCCTTCAAGGTATTGTCACCATTCTTCAAGTGACTTGATGATAGCCAATAGTTCTCTGTCATAGATATCATAGTTACGTTCAGCTTCTGAAAAGGATTTGGACATGAATGCAATAGGATGCCATAACCCATCCTCTCCTTTTTGAGATAAAACGGCTCCACAAGCGCGTTTTGACGCATCACATTCTAGTTGGAATGGTTTAGTTACGTCAGGGGAGATAAGAACAGGGGAAGAGAGGAATTTGGTCTTTAGGAGGTCAAATGCATCCTGTTGCGGTTGATCCCAGTGCCAAGGAATATCCTTTTTTGTCAAATCATGCAATGGTCGGGTGAGGTGTGAGAAGTTACGGATGAAACGTCGATAGAATCCTGCAAACCCTAGAAAAGCTCGTACTTCTTTCAGTTTTGTAGGGATAGGCCAGTTTTGGATTCCTTGTAATTTGACTGGGTCCATGGCGGTCTGTCCTGCTGAGATGATAAGTCCAAGATATTTGACTTGTTCTTTTTCAAATTCGCATTTCTCTGGTTTGAGATAGAGAGAATGATCTGCGAGTCTTTGTAATACAAGTTCGGTTAGTTGGCGATGTTCTTCTATGGTTGTTGTGGCGATGAGGATGTCGTCCATATAGATAAAAACCTTTCCTGTGTCCAAAAGGTCACGGAATATCGAATTCATCATGGTTTGAAACGTTGCCGGAGAATTCATGAGACCGAAAAACATTACTAGAGGTTCGAACATTCCTCTATTGGTTTTGAAAGCTGTCAGGATCCGTCAAGCCTACGGCGACAGCCTGTAGCGCGAGACCAACCGGGACCTGACTTATCCCTGCTCTCCTTTGGAGAGGCTTACTGGGAGCTGCCCTGGATCTATGTCCAAGGGATGAGAGGACTCAGACTAAGAAGAGGGGATGAACCAGCTGTAACAAGCTGGGGTCTATTCGTCTAACTACCTCTCTACTTATAGTACTGGAACGCGCGCACGGACCAGGCGCAGTACTTAAGGGCAGATCTACAGTAGTAAGAAGCGCAGCATGTGTGGGAAGACAGCTTACAGATGCGCAGCAGCTGTGGGAATGATCCCCGAGATGACCGTAACGACAGTAAGTAAGATATCTAATAAGATGAGATAAAAGATAAGATGAAGATCTTATCTTATCAGATGATCTAAAGATAAACATAAAAGAAAGTAAAAGAAAAGATAAAATAACGGTAGGGAATAAAGTCAGCGATAGGAGTCTGACAAAAGCGGCCTTCCATTCGTCTCCTTTTTTGATTCTTACATTGTTATATCCCCATCTGACATCAAATTTGGTAAAATATTTCGCGTGTTTCAGCTTGTCAATGATGTCAGCAATCAATGGAAGAGGATATTGATTTTTGACCATAAGACTATTCAGTTGGCGATAATCCTGTACCAGTCGTAACTTCCCATCCTTTTTTTTGATAAAAAAGAAAGGTGATGTGAAAGGAGATTTTGAATCTCAAATATAGCCTCTCTTCGTCATGTCTTTGATGAACTCATCGAGTGCGATTTGTTCTGTTGGATTCAATGGATAGATTTTGCAATTGTTTTCTGGGATCGCATCTGGTTTCAAGTCAATAGCATGATCCCAGTCACGTAAAGGAGGAAGTGAATGAGAGGCTTCTTCAGAAAATACTTTGTGAAAATTTTTATAACGGTCTGGTATTACCGTTATTTTGGGAGTGGTGGTGATGGCTAATTCTGTAGCTTGAGTTGTACGTTTGACCCATTCTTCGTTGGGAAGTCCCATGAAAACTTCATCTCCTTTTTCTAGTGGTAAACCGGCATTGAAATTGATTTTTCGAATAGACGGTGATCTTCTCGATCTGGCTTGACAAATAGCTTTTTGACATTGTGTGAATGAAAGTTTCGAGGTGACCCAATTGATATCGGGGTTATGCTTTTGAAGCCAGGGATGTCCTAAAATGATATTATCTAATCCAAGGTCAATGATAAAGAATTTTACTTCCTCTTCATGGTTTTGGATTTTCATTCTAAGAATGACTTCGTGTGTAACACGTCCTAATTTGTTTTCGGAGTTATCTGTGTTTCGGACTATCCTGGGACATGACAAGGGGATCATAGGGATTTTGAGTTTGGTGACGAGTCAGTGATGAATGAAATTGTTAGTGGCTCTGCTGTCCACTAAGGCTTTTTGTTTTTCGAGTCTACGACTTCCCCGATGATTACTGATCTGTGCTTCGAGATATAATGCATGAGTGGATGTTACAGAACGTAATAGATCATCAGGGTACAGTATAGTGGTTTGAAGACGCATAGAATTCTTCAAACCCTTCAAAAATCCTCTGACATAACAGATAATGCCATTCTCCCTTCTTGTGGTAAGGCACATATAGTCTCGTAGATCCTCCTAACTGCGGCTTCATCATAAGTAGGGGGTATCATTCGTTCTTCTTCTTCTTCGTCGACAATGTTTGAAACGCGAGTGCGTGCTTGGTTAATGATAGGAGGGGGAACATACGGAGTATGTGGATAAGGGGTTGAAAGTGGAGTAGGTGAAGACACTTCTTCTGCGATGCGAATATGTGGACTTTTTGTCGGACATTGATTGGCCATATGACCAGATTGTCGACAAGCGAAACACTTTCCTTCTTTTCGTAGCTTTTCTCTTTCTTCATTTGTCAATTTTTTCAGTGAAGGACGTGATCCTGGTATTTGTCGACATCGATCGACATCCATTGCATTGGGATCTGGTCGAGGATGACTGGTGCTGAAAGAAGAAAAAGGCATACGGGTTCTTTTTTGTTCTTTTCGTGCACACCATTGAGTGTCCAAGATCGTAGCTCTTTCCATCCAATCGGCAAATGTCTTGGGGACTTCGGAGTTATAGATTCTGTCAGCGAGGCCAGAGTTAAGACCCTGTTCATAATAATCGAGTTTGGTTCGATCGTCTGGGATAGCGGCTTTGTGGACTAAAGCTAAGAATGCAGAGTTGTATTCTTCTATTGTTTGAGTTCCTTGTTTGAGTTGTTGAAGTGCTAAGTACGCCTGTCGTACTTTATGGGGGTCTTCAAACTCGGCTTTTAAGCTTTTGGTGAAGTCGGCGTAGGATGGGTAAGTGGTTCCCATCAGATTTTCCATAGTATACCGATCGTTGTATGCTTGAGCCGTACTTTTTGTCATAAAAGATAAAACAAACAAGATTTTTTGTGCATCGGACGCGTGAAGGTCTTCGTATGCAATGAGATATTTGGTACAGGATAAGAAGAAACTTTGAAAGTTTTTCTTATTTCCGTTGAATTCCAAGGGTTTGTTGATCTTCAGAAATTGTGTCTTGGTAGTGGTGGAAGTCATAACGACATCTTTGATAATAGGTTCTGGTTGTGGGAAAAGTTCTTCTAGCAGTGGGATTTCTGTACGGGTGTTGGTGGTTGGATCAAAGATATATGAACATATGGAGGGTTCAGAGATGTCTTGGCTGTAAGAGCCCGAGGTGTCAATGTGTTGTTGTGTGTCTGTGATTCTCCAGATATTGTTGCCTAGATATTCGACTGGTTGGTTTCTGTAGACGAAAGTATCTCGTCTTTTGTGAAACTGAAACCCTTGAGGTAATGAGGTGGGTGGGGAGGGAGCCAGGATTGGTTCGAGTTGGAGTAGGAGATCTTGACCTAATGTTAGGGTTTAGCATACAAGAGTAGCCAAACACCTATAATCAGGATTAGCAGGGATCTCCGAGACGAACGTGAGAGCAATACTGCGATTGCGACAAAAGTACAAATGACAAGATATAATGAAGGAGGTCAAGATGCCCTCTTACGACATATAGTGAGCTATCTTTATAGTACATGTATCTGCTGTGGTTTGATAATTGTGAAACAAGATATAGACATAACGAGGGGGGTTACAGCCCCTTGATCACTCCACTGCTGCGCATGTGGAGTGGAATGTGATAGAATACAAGAGAAGGAAAGAAGAAAAAATGTGTATCTTCGATTCCTGACAGGGATGCACAACAGATGTTCAGGGCATCCCAAGCATCGAGGGCATGCTCCTGGTGTTATGATCTAGTATGCTGATACAGGTGGCTATAATTGTACAGGAACAGAGGGTAGACTCAAGCTGTAGCATACCTGTTACAATTTTTCTTTCTGCCTACATTTACTAGAGTTACTGCACCACAGCATTCTTCTACACATGTCCCATTCCACAGCATCAGAATTTTCTAAGACCTGGAGTTGTACCATATATAAAGAGCAGGATACAGTGATGAACATCACATGCATGTAATGCTGGAAAAACGACCATCAGTGACATCAGGTGAACACAGTGACATTAACGTGCCACACACAAAAATCATCCACAGTCGCTGTAATCGTGCATTCATGCAGGCATCAGAAAATAATACCAGGTTGGCCAACGAGGGATAGGATGAATAGGCCAAGGCATGGTCTAGACCCACCAAAGTAACCATGGAGGCATGAGTCACAAAGTCAGCATTTGTATGATACTTTATTCGCTCACATACAGACTCCACTTCATTTCAAATATCCCTATGATCGACCCTACACTGTAAATTTTCTGTTGTGTTTTGTTGTGCCCCAGTCTTGGAGCTAGGCTTGTATTTAGATAGCACATTGTCCGTTGAAAATACCCAGATTTCTCCTGCCCATGATTTGTTTTCCTTTCTCCCATCTGAGTCTCAGAGTGAAAGTGTGTGCCCCATAAGTCATGCTATTAATTTTGCTGAGTGTCTATTGTGTTCTCCATTGCATTCTCCATTGTGTTCTCCACTGCATCGTGTTCTCCACTGCGTTGCGTTCTCCACTGTGTTGTGTTCTCCACTGCATTGCGTTCTCCACTGCATTGTGTTACGTGTCTTCATCATTGTCATTGTCATGCTGTGTTTCTGCCATATCTCTATATTGTTGCCCAGTCGCATTGTGTTATCATGTCTCTCACCCTAATCTACTAACTCTCTCTCTATTGGTGTCTAGGGGATCTTATGACTCGCACCCTTCAGCATTTACTGTGGTTGTGATTTTAGATTACTCTCTTATACATGCACAGTACTCATCATATTGGAGCCCACTGCGAGGGGCTGCAAGTCAAGATTATGTCTAGACACCACTACAACCTTTGTTCGTGAAGATGCACAAGCTCATTGACAATTGAAGTGCTATGAGATGAACTCGAACAATTCATCGGCCCATTGCATTATTCTCCACCTTCTACACATTCCCCACTCACAGAAGAACTAATCTTAACCCCATGTGCTTCATCTCCTGTAGACTCATCATTCTTCTCAGCACCCAGCACTTTATCTTCACCTTTGATCTCAACTATCACCCCAACTCCATCTCACCAATCCAATCACCAATCCAACTCACATACCCACCCCATATCACACCAATGGCAACTCAGTATGTGATGCCTGCACAAAGTGACTGCTAAGAGTGGCCTATTGGACGGTCTTTAGGGAATATTGGTAATGTTACTCCTGGTAACAAGAGTTCTGATGTTAGCTTGATGGAGACGATAGAGGTTCTTGAGAGCAATGAAGATTGGGATTAACGATATAGAGACAAGGATAGTTCCACCAATGATGATGCGAAGATCCAGGATGACGAGGGTTTGTTTTTAAGAGTTTATAAGTGATGTGTTTCTAATAGTGACTTAGGCGAGAGTAGATCAAGTGCAGTATAGGAGAATCCCTAGATTGCGAAGTTGACAAGACTGGGGTTTAAGACTGCCAGTTTGTCAACTATTTATACAAAACTAGTGATCTAAGTATAGTAAAGTTGCGCAGTAATGCGCAGTAAATAAACGATAATGTGCAGTAATGCGCAGTAAGTAAACGATAATGTGCAGTAATGCGCAGTAAGTCATGTTCATTGTTTAAGTAGTGTGGCTCAGCCACAAACGCGAATTGAACTAGAGATAAACAGATGTAAATAAAGATGAGGTAAATGAGTCCTTGCTAATTGTATAATAATAGTCCTTAGCAAGTAAATGTTATAATAAATAAAGAAAGATAAAGAGAAAAAGATAGGTCTAATATAGTACTTGGAGCTATGCTCACACTTAAGTATGTAAATACTTAAGTACTATAAAAGAGAAAAGAAATTGAGTCCTTACTAAGTAAAGTGGAGCTATGCTCACACTTGTAGTAATAATACTACACTTTACTAGTAAGTAAGATAAGATAAAAAAGAAAGAAAAAAAGAAAATGCATTACGAGGTGCCAAAGCAAGTGCCTTGTAACAGTGACAGGACCGCACCGAAATTCAACCCAAAACGCCCTCATGACCTCTGACAATACTTTGAAGATCTTGAATTCCACTTTGATCTCATGCAAATTCAAGATAATCAAGCATGTAAAATTCATGTGTGATGCTATGTCGACATAGACGTCCAGGACCTCTGGGCAACGCTCCCAACATATAAAGACACAGCTAAAACATATGAAGACTTCAAAGCAGAGATCTACGAACAGTACCCTGGGTCTGAAGTCACTTGGAAGTGGACCCACACAATTTATTGTTTCTAATACAAGAACACAGACTATTGGGTATGCAGTTGCTAGGTGACTTTGCTGACTACCACAGACAGTTGGTAGTCATCACAGGTTTCCTGAGGAGTGCCCAGCGACTCTCAGAATATGAGCAGGGTAACCGCTATGCTGAAGGCTTCCCACCCGGTTTGTGGGAACG
>QLPN01004638.1:0-12322 GCA_003314395.1 Albatrellus ellisii | reverse complement strand
TTCCTGGATTTCAGGCCAGTTGGGGTTTGCAGTCATGATCAAGAAGATGTCTGGTTTGTGCCCATAATGACAAATGGCCATAGAGTCCTGGAAGAGCTGGAACATATGCCTTGAACTGCCTTGGTAGGTGGAGGGAAGGACAATGTGCTGGCCCTGCTGTCCAAGATTGACTGGAGCACCATCTTGGTTGCCATGAACTGCATCTTGAAGCCCTTTGTACAGATCTGCACATATCTGTTTTTGATGTGTCCTGATCCAGTACAGGGTGGCCTCCTCAATTGATGCCCAAGCATCAACCAAGTATTGCTGGAAGAGCTTTCCACTGTGAAAGATGATGTCTGCCTCATTCAGTCTGGTGAAGGCACAGTATGCATAGTAGCAATGCTGGGAGACATTCTTGCAGCACATCTGACCATTTGGACCTGGCTGTGATGGCATGTTGAGGTGGAACCAAGAGTCACCTTTGGGGAAGAGGAGGACATAGTGCAATGGGGAATAGCTATGATGCAGATGACTGATCCTCCTAAGGTTACCTCCATGCAGGTGCACAATAATGTCACTGTTACAAGGCACTTGCTTAGGCACTGCTAAGAGCAGCCTATTGGATGGTCTTAGGGAAGGTTTGTTATAACAATACCCCTGATAACAAGGTAGTTTGATAAGTGTAGTAAACATTCCTGATGACAATGAAGAGTGGGATCAATGAGATAGTGATGAGGATAATTCCACCAATGACTATACAAGGATCCAGAGTGATGAGTGTAGGACATCTTAGCAATGCTTAGAGTGACTTAGAGATCTTAGACTTAGTTCTTAGGGAGTGAAGTGAGACTGTAGTGAGCTTAGATCAAGTGCAGTATAGGAGAATCCCTAGATTGCAAAGTTGACAAGACTGGGGTTTAAGACCACAAGTCTTTCAACTATTTATACAAAACTGGAGATCTAAAGATAGTACAAGTAGCTATGGTTCATGGATCAACAACAATTGTGCAGCAATCAACAAAGTCACATGACCTAAAATGCATCCATAAATATAGTAAGTGGCTCAGCCACAAGTTCAAAATAAATGAGAGAAAAATGAAGATAAACAGAGATAAGATGAGTCGAGTCCTTGCTAATTGTATAGTAATAGTCTTTAGCAAGTAAATGTAAGTAAAGAAAGAAAGATAACAGAAAGGAAAAGATAAGTCTTTACTGTTACGAGGCACTTGCTTTGGCACCTTGTAACGTGTTTTTTCTTTTTCTTTTTCTTTTCTTTATCTTACTTACTAGTAAAGTGTAGTATTATTACTACAAGTGTGAGCTTAGCTCCACTTTACTTAGTAAGGACTCATATTTCTTTTCTCTTTTATAGTACTTAAGTATCTACATACTTAAGTGTGAGCTTAGCTCCAAGTACTATATTAAGACTTATCTTTTTCTCCTTTTTTTTATCTTTCTTTATTTATTATAACATTTACTTACTAAGGACTATTACTATACAATTAGCAAGAACTCTCTTTTCTCGTTCTTATTTACTCTTATTTATCTCATGTTCATTTCGCACTTGTGGCTAAACCACTTAGATCACATGGATGCACACTTACTGTGCTTTACTGCGCATTATCATTTACAACTGCACATTACTGCACAACTTTACTATACTTAGATCTCCAGTTTTGTATAAGTAGTTGACAGACTGGCAGTCTTAAACCCCAGTCTTGTCAACTTCGCAATCTAGGGATTCTCCTATACTGCACTTGATCTACTCTCACCTAAGTCATTATTAGAAATGCGTCGCTTATAAACTCTCAAACAAACTCTCGTCATCCTGGATCTTCGCATCATCATTGGTGGAACTATCCTTGTCTCTATATTATTAATCCCAATTGTCATTGCTCTCAGGAACCTCTATCGTCTCCATCAAGCTAACATCAGAACTCTTATTACCAGGAGTAACATTACCAATATTCCCTACAACCATCCAATAGGCTGCTCTTAGCATTTACAGTACTTGGAGCTAAGCTCACACTTTAGTATGTAAATACTAGAGTACTGTACAGAAGGAGAAAATGAGTCCTTACTATAAGTTGGAGCTAAGCTCACAGCCGTAGTTAATACTATGCTTATAGTAAGTAAAATAAGAAAAAAAAGAACAAGAAACCTGTTACAAGGTGCCTAAGCAAGTGCCTTGTGACAGGCACCTCATAATGGTTTTCCTTTTTATTTTTTATTTTATCTTACTTACAAGTAAAGCATAGTATCATTACTACAAGTGTGAGCTTAGCTCCAAGTACTATAAAAGACTTATCTTTTTCCTTTTTATCTTTATTTATTTACTTGCTAAGGACTACTACTATACAATTAGCAAGGACTTGTCTTATTTTGTCTTTGTTTATCTTTGTTTACCTCTTGTTCATTTCATCCTTGTGGCTGAACCACTTACTATACCTGTGGACATGCCTTAGGTCATGTGATGTCATTGATTACTGCATAATCATCATTGATCCATGAACCTTATTTACTGTACTATCTTTAGGACTCTGGTTTTGTATAAGTAGTTGAAAGACTGGTGGTCTTAAACCCCAGTCTTGTCAACTTTGCAATCTAGGGATTCTCCTATACTGCACTTGATCTAAGCTCACTACAGTCTCACTTCACTCTCTAAGAACTAAGTCTAAAAGATCTCTAAGTCACTCTAAGCATCACTAAGACATCCTGTACCCATCACACTGGATCCTGGCATAGTCATTGGTGGAATTATCCTCATCACTATATCATTGATCCCACTCTTCATTGTTATCAGGAACAGTTACTATGCTTATCAAGCATGTGTCAACTACCTTGTTACCAGGGGTATTGTTATAGCAAACTTTCCCTAAGACTGTCCAATAGGCTGCTCTTAGCAGTCACAATGCAAGTCCACTTGCTCTCCTCCACCTCCAGGAATGATGGCAGCAATCTCCTTTACAGTGGGAGCATTGTATCTGTGCAGGTCTGTGTTGAGATCCACAGTGATGCAAACAGCCACATTGACCTGCTCTTCTGGAGCTTTGTCCTTGAGGATCTCATGAGCTTGCCTGTGCATGTTGATGTATGGGTTGTTGGCAAGCAGCATTGTGTGGAGATCCATCATGGTGGATGGGTCAATGTTAGAGTTGTTGGCCAGGCATGCATTGACAGCATCATCAGGATCAAAGACATAGAGCCGAGCATAGTGTGGTGTGACTCCAGGATTTGGAAGGAGGGCCCCCATCTTGTGATGGAGATGTTAGAATGCAGGCAACAAGGCAAAGAATAGATAGATCATAATGTGATCAAGATAGGCTTGTAGCCACACAAAGAGCAAGAGCTACTGAAGGACTATGGTCCAAAGGTAGAAGAGCATCTGTAAGATAAGAGAAGATGTGTACCAGAGGGTAGAAGGTACACAGAAGAAAGAGAGAGCTGCATAGAGCAGGTATGTCAGAAGAGAGCTAAGAGAGCAGAAGAGATACTCACCTCAGCACATGCAGAAGTGCTGAGGTAAGACAAAGACAAGGTAAAGAAGATATAGTAAAAGCAGGATAGAGTTCAAGAGGAGCTCAAACCATAAAGAGAAAAGAAATACTAATAAGATGAGATGGAGATAAGTATACTTAATAAATAAACAGTGTGATCAGCATCATAAGGTAATGAAACAACCAACAGGAGAGAACCATGGAGTCTGAATGCATAAGGTCCAGATCCAGCAAGCACAGTACCATTGACATTTGCAGTGATAGATGTGAATGCAAAAGCAGCATTGTATTGGTGTATGTCACTCCTAAACCTTTTTGCAAATGGATCACTGCCATTCAACAGCCTAGAAAGAGTGGGTGGTGGTTGGGCAAAGGGAGGGAGGTGGATCTGGCCCTGCAAGCAACACATGCCAAATAGGAGATGATTTACAGTGGATGCTGTCAACTTCTCAGAGGTGGGGCATGGCAGTGGGGGCATTGTTTATCCATTGCACCAAGGCTATGGCAGTTCTCAGGTTCATGGTATTCCTGACAGCCAAGAGGGATAAGGAGTGGAGGGGGTGCAGCAGGCTGTGGCTGATCCATGTCAGGATCATTTTTCTGAGGCTGATGGTGCTGAGACATTTGCATATGGAGGTCCACATCCTGGGCATGCTCCTGAGACAGTTGCTCATACTGGTCCTTGTCCTGTGCTGTTTCCTGGGCCTGTTCTCCAGTTTTCTGCTCCTAAAGGCATCAACCCATATAAGCCCATGATTAGAATTAAATATATGTTGCATTACTGACCTGTGGTGGATGTTGTGGATCATCTGCTGCAATTCCCTGCACATCTTCTTGCTGACATGTGATGCTCTTTGCACTAGCACCCACACCCCACACTTACCTTACATAAGCATGGTCTGTGTGCCGCCTCTCATAGTATATAGGTACTGTAAAAGTAACATAGATAGTCAGTTGGTTTACCACCCTTCTCCCTCACTAGCTAGCTACTACACTCCTTACTTACTACTTCAGCAATGCTAGTGTTGTAATACTCTCCTCTTCTGGGCATTTGCCCCTGCTTGACATGCACCATCCCTCTTCCTCCTTGAATGGAGTGATCTGGTCTTTGGTTGACCACCACACTGATCATCTCACACTAATATTCATGTACAAGAGGGTCAAGTTATGATGGATCCCCTCAAGGTGGTTGCCATTACTATTATGAGGCACTTGCTTAGGCACCTTGTAATGATTTCTTTTTTCTTTTTCTTTCTTATCTCACTTACTAGTAAAGCATAGTATTATTTACTACAGCTGTAAGCTTAGCTCCACTTTACTTAGTAAGGACTTATCTTTCCCTTATAGTACTTTAGTATTTACATACTAGAGTGTGAGCTTAGCTACAAGTACTATAAGGCATCTCATCTTATCTTTATTTATTTATTTCATATTTACTTGCTAAGGACTATTACTGTACAATTAGCAAGGGTTCATCTTCTTTTTGCCTTTGTTTATCTCTCATTCCACTTGTGCTTGTGGCTATTTACTTAGTTGACTATGGACAGATCCTTAGTCACATCATCCTATTGATTGCTGTGCAATCATCATTGATCTGTGAACTTTAACTACTTTACTATCTTTAGAACTCCAGTTTTGTATAAGTAGTTGAGAGCCTGGTGGTCTTAAACCCCAGTCTTGTCAACTTCACAATCTAGGGATTCTCCTACACTGCATTTGATTAAAGCTCACCTTCATCTCACTTCAATCTCCAAGAACTAAGTCTAAAATCTCCAAGTCATTAAGTGTCACTAAGATATCCTAAACTCATCACACTGGATCCTTGTTCACCATACAGTTCAAGCACACAACAACTACCTTGTTGTTACCAGGGGTATAGTTATTGCAAACCTTCCCTAAGACTGTCCAATAGGCTGCTCTTAGCAGTGATAAGACTTAGTTCTTTAAGATGTAAAGTGAGTCAAAGGTGAGCTTGATCAAGCTCTGACAGGGGTACTCAATTCACCACTCAATTCACAAAAGGACTTTGCTGACTTCTTTCCATTACACAATCTCTTTTGTCTGCATATCATCAAACAGATGGCCAAATGGAATGACTCAATCAAGAACTTGAACAGTACCTTCAACACTTTTGTTCTGCTCGACAAGATGATTGGTCATCTCTTCTGATAACAGCAGAATTTGCCCATAACAATCTTTACCAATCTAGTATTGGACATTCTCCTTTCTTTGATTTATCTTCATTTCACCCTCATGCTCATACCATTCATTTTTCTACCTCTTCATTTCCATCCCTGACTAATTGACTCTCCCTTCCCAAACTCCACTCTGACATTTGTGCTGCCTAAGCACTAGCTACCTCTAAGTGGTCTTCTCCCTCTACCTCCCTCCCTTATTGTGTTTGTGACCTCATCTGGCTAGAAGGTAAACAACTTCAACATGATTTCCCCTCTGCTAAATTAGCTCCAAAACACCATGGCCCATTTCCTATTACCACTGCTATCAACCCAGTTACTTTCTGACTCCAATTACCAACTACTTGGCAAATTCATCCTGTCTTCCATGCCTCCCTCTTATCTCCCTACCATACTATGCCTGCCTATGGTCCACATTTTCCCTGTCCCCAACTGATGGAGAAGAACATATGGAGATTGAAAATATCCTCCAATCATACTTTCACCATGGATGCTCGCAATATCTCATCTACTGGAAATGATATCCTTATTCTGAGGATGAAGATGAATGGCTTCCATGAACAGCTCTGACTCATGCCTTAGATCTTCTTCATGATTATTATACTCACCACCCCTCTGCTCCCTGCCCTCTCTCTGTCTGTTTACCTGCCATTATTCTGCCTTCTACTATTTAATGGAGGGGGTGATACTCACTCAAACCATCTTCATTGTTTCATCCCTTTTATCCCCTCTCTTACATTTTCCAAAATCTCTCTAACATGTTGTCTTCACCTTCTCATTCCACCTCTCCAAACCAGCCAACACCCCCATCTATTCATAACAGTCCATCTTCTTCACTGGTGTACCTCATATGTCACCCAAATCATACACCACCAACACCTCCCCACCTACATCTCCAAGAATTTGGTGATTATTCCCCACTGCCCCTTACCCCACTATTGAATACCCCTCTCCCCCATTACATCTATATGTAGTGCTTGGTAAAAATGATACCTTTTCAAAGTTTTATGAAGTTTTCTTGTTTCTCAACTCCCTTCCTTTCCTATATGAAGAGATCATTCTCTTCACTGCACATATTGCTCTCCAGTATCACACTCACCCTGGTTTTGTGACCATTGTGTTCCTCCTGTTCTCATGCATGAACTACCACCCCTGCTCCTATTCATTTCAATCAACCTCCCCCAAATTACTTCTTCATCACTCTCGAACTCATCCACTGCTGCCCAGTGTCAGGACATACTCATTTTTCCTTTTATTGTTATGATTTCTTTTACTCTTATTGCTCAAGATCTACTAGAGATATCTTATCAGATCAGTAGTAGATCTTATCATGATTATCTATGACTCATACCTATTTAGTCATTGGACCACTTACTATACAACTATGACCACATTCCCACAGATGCTTACTGATGCAGTGCAATGCTGCACATTGCTTACTGATACTTCTCACAGATGCTGCACATCTTACTTACATATGCTTGCCCTACAGTGACAGCACATGGTCTGTGCACCAATCCCTGTAGTATACAAGGAGTCTCTTGTAGTAGATAATTCTTTAGCTTTATACATCTGAGATATCTGCTACTTCAGTGTGACTCATCTTAAGTGTATTGTCTCATCCCTCACCAATCCCTTTCCTCTTATGGTTGTGACCTCACTGCTGAGTGTGCACCTCACAATTGTATAAAGCTCTCCCTTAGTGGCCTCACACACATACCTCTCTCCTCCATGTTTCTAAACCATCATTCCCTTCCCTCCTTGCTCAAAGAGAGCATTGAAACTGTTATAGTTCTCCAATTCTTTGTAGTTCAGCTGCAGCACCAGGCCTTATATTGCCTCAGTGAGCAGTGCTAGGGTGTCTACCACTTAGTGGGGCATCAAAAACCCTCCTGACAACCATTCAGACCAGGAGTACAATAAATTTTACTATAACAAAGATTTCTTTCATAGTATTAGTAGCACTAGTACTTACATTTACCTACCACCATTCACTCCATTTTTGTGTTTGAAAGGCCTATTCCCTCAAAAAAAGAATAGTGAGTTTTCACTTCACACAAATCTTATTTTCACCATTCTGTGCATTCTACACTTGGAAAACAGAACTTGATCTGGCAAATCCTATGCCAGATTCAGCACTCTTCCACGACCAACTCATCCAGCAACTTCTCTTGCTCTCCTCCACTTCTACACCAACACCTATAATTACACCCAACAACAGGCCATCTGGTCCTTCCATCTCCACAATCCCTATTACAACAATCACCCTGAGGAATTCCCATGGCATTTCTTTCCAGACTACCTCAATCACACCAACCCATATAGAAATTCTTTCCCACAAGCCTTCACCTTCAGAAATGAACAATGACACAACCAGGACCAAGTCAATGGGCACTGTGGGAACCAGCACCAATGGTGGAAGATTCCTCAGAAGAAAGGGAAAGGGAAAGAAGAGATACAGACAAAATAAGAATGCTGTGATTGCTGGATATAGAGGAAGTGATGGAGATGATGAATGATCAGGTGAAACAACAGGCACAAGTACAGAAGGAGCAAGGTGACACAATAATAGGACTGGGAACAACAATGGCAGACATAGCCAAAAGCATGAAGGATATGATGGCAATGATGACATGACAAGCCCAACCTTCCACAGCCCTGCCAATTATTCCTGCCAGCTCCTCTGGCCCACCAAATGCCCCAATGGGCCATGTATTTTCCCAACACCAGGTAAAAGTTTCTGCACCTACAGCATACTCAGGGAAGTGAGACAAGCTTGACTCATTTGTCCAAGAATTATTCTTAGTATTTGCAGCAAACAAGATGTGGTTGGACAGTGATCAAATCACCTATGCCCTATCTTATATGATAGGAGGTTCAGCAGAAGCATGGAGAAATTTACAAGTCACAAAACAACAACCTCATGAGGCTAACCCCCTCAATCCACTATACCCATGCCATTCCAGAACTGGGTGGAATTTGACACAAAACTATGGGAGCAGTTTGGAGATCCTGATGAATCATACACTGCACAGCAGGCCCTGCACAAACTTCAACAAATGGGGAAGATGGCCAAAGAAGAGTACACCACAGACTTCCTCTTGTTGGCAGCCAAAACACTCTATGATGAGCATGTGCTCATAGACTGCTACAAGAGAGGACTCAATGGTAATCTCTTAGGATGCATTTATAACATCAATCCTCTATCAGTCACATATTTAGATTGGCAGAAAATAGCACAACAAACCAATAGGCACATGCAAGAATATTGCCAGCTTATGCAATCTAGGGGAACACCACAATGGACCCCTAGATATACATCACCAGCTAATCTTCAACCATCTAACAATATGCAGAAGGCAAGCAATGCAATGGTACCAATGGATGTAGACAACATGCAGAGAAGAAGGCCACTCATATGTTTTAACTGCAGAAAAGAAGGGCATAGGGCAATTGTCTGTCCTCAGAGGAAAAATATCAGAGAAATACACAAGGAAATCAGACAAATGTCTACAGTCAACTTCAAGAAGAAGATTTTCAATGAAGGAGAAAGGAGGGAAAATTTGGGTTTTGCAAAGGACAGCCAGTAGATGCCACTGGACTGTCCAAAAATAGGTTCTCAGTACTTACTCCAGATGATGGTGCTGTTGACCATGCTAATGTATGCAATCCTGTTGATGAAATATTTAACAACATTGCATCAGAGAAAAAGACTGAAGAGAAAGAGACATCTGAGAGTATGCCCTCTCAAGAAAAAGAAAAGCATGTTATCATGGGAATGAAAACAGAACTACCTATGATAAAAGTCGAAATCAAAACACCTGAAACAGGACAAGTAGTAACAATCAAAGCACTACTAGACTCAGGAGCAACTACATGTTACATAGACAAAGAATTTGTGAAAACAAATCGTCTTAACACAAAGAAACTCCCAATCACTATACCAGTCCATAATGTTGATGGAACAAAGATGAGAGGGGATCCATCAGAGAAACAGTGGATTTAATAGTCAAAGTTCAAAGTCATACAGAAAGAATGACATTTTGTGTCACTGGACTTGGCAAAGTCAACTTAATCTTAGGAGAGACTTGGCTCAAAATCCACAATCCAGAAATAGACTGGAATATTGGACTCATATCATTTACACACTGTCCTTGAAGGTGTCATCTACAGGTAGTGGAGGAAAGATGAGAATGAAAGAAGAAGAAGAAGACAGAAAAGTTGAAAGAAGAAGTACCAAAGATGGTGGAAGTGGACAAAGAAGATGATGATGAAATGCAAAAGGGAGACCGTGTCCTCTGCATCATGATAGTGTCAGGATCGTCAAGCCTACGGCGGCAGCCCGTAGCGCAAGACCACAGAAACCCGACGTATCCCTGCTCTCCTTTGGAGAGGCTTACTGGGAGCTGCCTTGGATCTAGGCCCAAGGGATGAGAGGACTCAAGCCATAGAAGAAGGGGATGAACCAGCTGTAACAAGCTGGGGTCTATTCATCTAGCTACCTATCTACTTATAGTACTGGAACATGTGCACGGACCAGGTGCAGTACTGAAGGGCAGGTCTACAGTAACTAGAGGTGCAGCAAGTGTGGGAAGCCAGCTTACAGATGCGCAGCAACTGTGGGAACGCTCCCCGAGATGACCATAATGACTGTAAGTAAGATATCTAATAAGATGAGATAAAAGATAAGATGAAGATCTTATCTTATCAGATGATCTAAAGAGAAACATAAAAGAAAGTAAAAGAAATAATAAAGATAACGGTAGGGAATAAAGTCAGCGGTAGGAGTCTGACAGCATCCCACCTCAATTATTTTGACCACATCAAGAAGGCCACCAGCCACAGATTGCAGAGGACCAAAATCTGATGATGCTTGGACAGTGGCTTGTAGGACTAGCGTGAGATCTGAGGGTGGGCACACCTTGACAAGATTCTTGATCTTCTTGTGCAGAGACAGTACATGAATATGGGCCGGACATTGTCAAAAGAGAGAAGTGGCAGAGAGTATGCAAGTTACCACCATTGAAAAGAGAAGGTGTGGGGTAGGCCACTTATCAATGAGCTGAATAAACCCTGTGTCCATGGGCGTGAACACCCAAATACAACGTGCTGATGGATATACGGCTGTATGCCAGGTACAGAAAAAGCTGTACGAGATATCATAGGTGGGAGATATGAATGAGGTCTAGGTCTGTGAACCAACACTTGGTCAATGGATGGATTTGTGGCAAAGGCATGTTCACCAGATACAAGGCACGGTCCCCGAAATAAATCATGGACAGTGTGCCCAAGAGCAAGAAGGAGAGTCGAATGATCACAAGGCAACATGTGCAAAGCACAAGGATTGAGTGGCTCCTAGTTAGGTCAGCAACAGAGATCAGGTTTCCAGATGTGCCTCGAGAGACACTTTGCATGAGCTTATCAGTGCTTAAAGTCTGCTGGCAATATGGCCATCATCTGTGTGAGCTCTGTCAGGACGTGCAAGTGGCCTCTTGATTATGGCTCCACTCCACAACAATCATCATGCATACGATCTTCAGGGCGCCCAGAAGTATCATAGATTGGGTTTACAAGGTGCTTGGCATCAAATATACTTACGCTACCCACCTCTGGGATATCAGAGCGGTATGCATGACTTGTTCTATAAATAAATGTATGTCCATGTCTCAGCTTTGCAGTAGGGAATGTGGTCAACTCTATCTGGTGTGATGGCACATGCAATGTGATCACTACCAAAGCACCAATTGCCTGGGCAAGTAGTGTTGTCAAAGTTTGGTTCAGTCCAGTTCACAGGGTATTTTATCTGAACTCTGAACTGGACTTTGGGTTCAGTTCAACCCCTTTGCCTGAACTCTGGACTAGACCATCAGTTCTGGTCCAAAGAGGGTTTGGTTCTGGTTCAGAGGGTGATGAACCCAGAACCAGACTGCCAAAGTCAGTAAATCATAATTTTTTATTGTCAGCATACTACATGCGAATCTATCAACAGCAATCACTCATCCCACCCTTCCTTCCAAATCATCACCAAACTCCATAATCAACACATCAATATGTTGGCCAGCCTGATGAGCAGCTGCAACATGCCCATTGTGATATGCACTCTTGAGAATCTGGAGGGCTTCAAAAATCTCAGTCAACAACCTGCTCTGGCATGCAGAACCAGTAATCCCCCCACTACTGAAGGCACATTCTGAAGGTGTTGCAGAACCCTGAATTGTGAGGTAGTCTTGTGCAATACATCTCATGGTTGGATACTTAGTGTTCATCTGACAACCAACAAGTTTGTTAGATAATAACCATCACACTGAGAGATGAATGCACCCCCCACCAGGCAATGACATCATCCATTGACTCAATGCCAGACTTGAGGTATAGTTTGAGCTCATCATGAGGACTTCCAGCTGCTTTCTCCTCTTGTTGGAATGACTGTACTGCCTTGAGTAAGAATGAGCTACCATATCATGGTGTGGAAGAAATCAACACTATGACATGGAATTTTGTTCAATCTAAAATTAGACATATAGCATATTGTATGCACCTTGGCACATGTTGGTTTCATGTCATGGGATAGGCAGGGCTTTCAGTGGAACATAGTACCCATCAAACTAATTGACAATGAATTCAGTTGCATAGGACATGATAGGAAAA
>QLPN01004614.1:0-14031 GCA_003314395.1 Albatrellus ellisii | reverse complement strand
GGTACGCCTTGGGTACTATATCTTCAAAAGATTTCTTAATCTTTCGTTTTTCTGCTTCTATTGCTAAATCCTGAGATATGTTTGATATCGACGCTTTCAATTCAGGATCACCAATCATGACACATAGTACTTTGTCTTCTTTTCCTATCGTGTCCTCTTCTTCATCATCAACTTCTTTCAATTCAGGAACTTCCTTCTTCTTCTTCTTCTGTTTGCGTTCTTTTCGTTCTGTGACTACTCTGAGGTGACAACGTCGTGGACATCTGGTGAATTTTACTCTGCCTGTTTCCCAATCTATTTCTGGATTGTGGATCTTTAGCCATGTTTCTCCAAGGATAAGGTTGACCTTTCCTAATCCTGTGACACAGAACGTGTTTCTTTCTGTGTGGTTTTGTATTTTGACTATGAGATCTACTGTTTCTTTGATAGAACCTCGTTCATTTTTAGTTCCATCTACATTGTAGACTGGGATGGCGATCGGGAGCTTCTTTGTGACTAGACGATTATTTTTGACAAATTCTTCATCTACATAACAGGTTGTTGCTCCTGAGTCGACCAAGGCTTGAATAGTAATTGTTTGTCCATTGTCTGGTCTCTTGACTTCTAGTTCTATCATGGGTAATTCCGTTCGTGTTCCCATGATGACGTGCTTTTCTTTTTCTAGAGAGGGCATACTCTCTGATGTCTCTTTCTCAATGCTTTCTCCTGATGCAATGTGATTAAATATTTCGATAGAGTCACATACATTGGCGTGATCAACAGCGCCGTCATCTGGTGTAAGTACTGAGAATTGATTGGACGATGTAGCGACATCTACTACTCGTCCCTTCCAAAACCTGCTTCTTTTGCGATTTTCTTAATCGCTTCATCGTTCAACATCTGCGCGAATTCTTCCGTAGTCATACCCCTGATCTGTTCATGAATTGTATGCAATTTCTCCTTTTTCCTCTGTGAACAATCTCGCGATATGTGCCCCTTTTCTCTGCAATTGAAGCAAATGATCTCCCGACGTCTTTGTGCACGATCTATGTCCATGGGTACTGTTTCATTGCTGGCCTTGTGGCTTACAGAAGGATTAGCGGCATTATTTTGGGAGTTAGCATTGCGGTTGAATCTGGGTCCCCAGCTTGAGGATCCCCTATCAGCAACCAGCTGCTTGAACTCTCTCATATGCCAATCCGTGCTCTGTGCCATTTGTTGCCATGATAAGTACGTGGAAGGAGGAGGATTGATGTTATAGATTCTTTGTAGAAGGTCCACGTTCAATCCTCTTTTGAAGCAGTCGATGAGTGCTTCATCGTTGTATTTTGTTTTTGCTGCTATTAAGAGGAATTCCATGGTGAATTCTTCTGCTGATTTTCCCCCTTGTCGTAATTTGTGCAACTGTTGTTGTGCCATCTGAGCTTCATCTGGATCACCGAATTGCGCTCGTAGTTTTACATCAAAGTCAGTCCAATTTGTGAAAGGTTCTGGGTATGATGGGTTATTTGGATTGGCTTCGTGTAAACGTTGCTTTGCGACTACCAGATTTCTCCAGGCTTCTGCGCTTCCTCCTATCATATATGATAGGGCATATGTAATTCTGTCGCTGTCGGTCCACGTCTTGTTTGCCACAAATACAAGAAATAATTCTTGTATGAAGGAATCAAGCTTGTCTTGCTTCCCCGAGTATGGAGTAGGTGACGAAACTTTTACCTGGTGTTGGGCAAATACGTGGCCCGTGTGGGCAGCAGTGAGGCCAGAGATATTTGTCAAAGGTAGCGTTTGGGTTTGGGGGGCGGATAGCATCGATGTTATTCTGGCCAAGGATTTGGTTATTTCGACCAATGCGTTCCCCATTTCCAATTGATGAGTTTGTTGTTGTTGTTGTGCTAACTTCGACTGTTTGAGTTCGTGCCTCATTATCTCCAAGGTATCCTCCAGATCCACTATTCGGCTCGCTATTGGATTGATTCGATCGTCGTCCATTCTTTCCTCTGATGAATCTGGTATTATTGGTGCTGGTTCTCATGCTTGCCAGTTTGACGGACTGCTCATCTGACGACTTCTCCCCTAAAGATGAATTGTTGGGGGAGCGAATTGTAATATGGGCTGGTTCTTTCCCAGTAGTGAGGAAAGAAATGCCACAGGAATTCTTCAGGATGAGTGGTATAATATGGGTTGTGGAGTTTGTAGAACCAGATGGCCTGTTGTCGACGATACTCGAATGCGTTGCCATAGAAGCGGATAAGGGCTTGGGATGTGCGTGGGCATGTGGGTGGAGGTAAAGAAGTAAGTCTGGCGTATGACTTGCCCAACCTAGTTCTTTTTTCCGAACGGAGTATTTTCGGAATGGTGAAAAATAAAACTGCGTGAAGTGAAAACTCTTTGTTCCTTTTTCAAGGGAACAAGCCTTTCAAACGCAGAGTGGAAGTGGATGTAGGTAGTTGTACTAAGTACTAAAACTACTACGAAAGAGATCTTTGATATAGTAAAAGTTATAGTATCTCTGGTACGAACGGTTGTCAGAGAGATCTTCGGTGCCCCACTAATTGGTAGACACCCTTGCACTGCTCGCTGAGGCAATGTATGGCCCGGCACTGCAGCTGAACTACGAAGAATTCGAGAACTATAACAGTACAACACTCTCTTTGAGTGAGGAGGGAGGGGAATGATGATGAGGGATGAGGCTTGGCGTGTGTGAGGTTGCGAAGGAGGAGAGCTGAATACAATTGTGAGGCCAACGTTTGCCAGCAAGGTCACACAATGTATAAAGGAGTAATGGAGCTAACAAAGGGATGGAGTCACGCTTTATGCAAACGGATATCCCAGATGTATTCAGCTGAAGAGTAATTACGATACAGCTGAACTATATATACTAAAGAGATTCTGCGCACAGACCATGTATGTACTGTAGGGCAGGCGTATCATAAAGGAATGCGCAGCATTCCTGTGAACGATCAATAAGTAATTTGCACAGCATCAGTAAGGATGCGCAGCATCTGTGAGAAGCTCTGTAAGCGACTGTGGGAATATGTGTCATATGTATACAGTAATTGGCCCAATGACAGAATGGAAATGAGTCATGTATAATCGCGATAAGATCTACTTGATCTGATAAGATATCTGATGTAGATCTTGAGCGATAAGGATGAAAGAAATCGTATAATTAAAAGAAAAAAAAATGTGTCCTGACAGACGCGCATGGCAGAAGGAGACCATTTGACTAGACAGGTGAGCCATGACTGTGGGGGAGGGGTAGGTCTTTCATGGTGGTCAGGCTTGTGGACATTGCTAGAGAGTGAATAAGAAAAAGCGGAAGACTTGGCTGATGGGCTAGAATAGCACACACTCTCTAGCTCAGCATCACAGTAACTTACTACGGTGAAGAAGACTTTGTCAGCTTAGATGGACTCTGTAAGTGCAGTCTCAGAGACATGCCATGATCCAGGGAACTGGCACATGCTCATGGCATAATGTAAGCATGCAGAGGTGGAGGTGGTGCTAGAGAACAACTTTCTTGAATAATTTGAGAATTTCACGAGGGACTAGAGTAGAATGTCCAAACCATGTGAGAATTCTGTACATAAGACACTGGCAGTTGTAATCAGCAAGAAAGAAAATATAGACAATGGGAATATCCATTGAAATCTGCTCAAGTGAGTCATCATCAACTGGACTAGCTTGTTGAAATGCACACCTACACACTCAATGGTTGGTGGCTGCGTGGTATGGAAGTGCAGTTGCATCCTGGCACGAAAAGCGCTGCGATGCATATAGAGTGAAGGCCCTTCTAGCATAGACGAATTTATTAACTTGTGCAAGGAAGAAGAAAGATGGGAGGGATATAAGATAAGAGGCAAGCAGCTTGCTGCATGCAACATCCCCCCTGTTGGCCACTCCTGTTCCTCCGCAGCAAGAAATTGCAGAGCAGGAACACAATAACAGCCTGGGAAATTCACACCTAAGCAAGTGTCATCAGTTTTCAGGGGCATTTTGATGTGATGTGGCTTACATTGACAGACATGCTGAGGACACCTAGGATCCAGTCATGTTCAGGATGAATATATGTACATGAATAGCAATTCAGCAGACTTCAGAAGGGGGAGAACATCTCGTCATGAGCTTGCAACAGTTGAGGTAAAGATGACACAATGGGCCCTGTAAGTGTGTTTGCTGGGAGCTGCAGGGGGTGGCCATGCATGCATGCATAAAGGCAAGCTAGCCTGTGGGGGGAAGGCGAACAGGATACAGTGTCAGACCAGTGTAGTCAAGGTCTGTGAAGGAGACTATGAAAGACTTGGATGGCGGCCACGATGTTGGACACCCATGGTATCATAAGCACTGTCAACATGTTGTGATGCTCATCTTCACACCATCAATCTTCAGATTCTTCATGCAGGACAGGTTCATCCTTAAACCCACAACCAGGTACATTCTAGCTTCATCCTGTCATGCACAATGGTGTTCAGTTGTTGATCAGACAGTCTTAATCGCTCCTGCTTGCAATCTTCCATGTGAAACCTGTAGGCTGTGTATCCATGAACATGCTGTGATCATTGGTTCTGTTCAGGCACTCACAGCACAACTTCATCTTCAATCCATCGATAAGGACACATCCCAGCTTGCACCACAACTAGCAACTTCATCCCCTCTATTTTCATGATCATGTCCTCCTCAATCCCCTCCACTCCTGGACCCTCATCCTCTACAACGCTCCAGAGTCATGCCATGAAGCATCGGCATACAGTTTCATTGCCAATCTTACAATTTGTGGAGCAGGTATCCCCTGTCTTAGCTCCTCTGCAGGCACCCATTGGTGGCCTCCTCAACTTGCTCAAACAAGTCGACGTGCGTCACTTCACCTCTTAACATTAACCCTACGGTATCTCAGTGGTAGCTGGTTCTCCCAGACAGCAAGCTGCTCAGAACAAGGAAGACATTGCCGAGTTGACGTTGTCATTCTCCCAACTTGTTGCTGTGCTTGGAGGCCAGCTGCAAGATGCTGAGCCATGTTCGCCTGCCCTCCATCAATGTGTAGATGATTTGGCTAGGTTACCTCTTCTTTTCTTTTTCATGCCATGTGGGTGCTGAAGTGCCCACATGGGACATAAAGGTCAATCATTAAGATGATGGGCAAGCTTCAGCAGATCAAACTGCGGCAGTCTTCTGCTTGTGTTTTCGGGGCAAACCATGATGCTGTGAAAGTAGTGGGTTATCTGCAGAGACTCAAGCAGCTTTTCAATAGCTTTTTGGTAAGCAATCATTGATCTACTTTTATGGTTGAGCTAGGTTTGAGTGCTGCTACAGTTGGAAAGTACGTTGATGACAGAGAAGAGAGTTGAGGTGCGTCGGATCACATGGCCATCCTCATACATTTCCCAAACACATGTGTAGGAAATGTGAACAGCAATGCATGACAGTTTTGGCAGGATGGAACAGGTTGTGGCACAGGTCCGTTGGATCACATGGTCTTTCTCAAGCATTTCCTAAATGTGTGCACAGGAAGTGCAGACAGAAATGCACAGGGGTCTTGACAGAATGGAACAGGCTGTGACACAGGTCGGTCAGATCATATGGTTGTCCTCGTATGTTTCTTAAATGTGTGTGTAGGAAGTGCAGACGGAAATGCACAGAGGTTTTAACAGAATGGGACAGATTATGGTAGAGGTCCATCAGATCACATGGTCATCCTCATACGTTTCCTAAATGTGTGCACAGGAAGTGTGAATGGAAATGCATGGAGGTTTCGACAGAATGGGACAGGCTGTGGCACAGGTCTGTTGGATCACATGGCCATCCTCATACGTTTCCTAAATGTGTGCACCACAGGAAATGTGAACAGAAATGCACAGAGGTTTTGACAAGATGGAGAATGTTGTTCATGACGAGGCAGAGGCAACACATCAGGCAGTGTATGCTGCGACACAGGTATGGTATTGTTTTTTGCTCTGGATAATGTTAACAAAAAAGGCTGACAACACCCACAGAAGATCAATCATCATATGTGATTCGTTCTTATATGTATGTAACATTGACTGATGCACAGACAGGTGGTCCCATGCCACACTATGTATGTGCTGCACGATTTGATTACAATAGCAAACGAGTGTCATGTACTAAAGACACCAGGTCAGAGACCCTTGATACAATTTATGACTGGTTCAGCGGTCACATCAAGGCAGCCGATACTTTGCTGACAGAAGGGAACCAACAAGGTTGGATATTCTGGCTCAATGGAGTAGCAGGGACAGGCAAGTCTACTATTGCTCAGACCATCACTGGTCACTTGAACAAGTCCCACAATCTCGGCACATCCTTTTTCTGTTCGAGGGATGACTCTGACTGCAGCAACATCTCCCTGCTCTTCCCCATGATAGCATATGAGCTGTCATTGTTCAATCCTTCATTCCAGAAACACCTATCTGAAGCAATGGATAGGGACCCTGACGTGCAATATGCGCTTCCCTCAATGCAACTGGAAAAGCTGATCATCAACCCCTTGCATGCTGTCATGCATGAGGAGACCTTCCAACCATGTATCGTCATCATCGATGCACTAGACGAGTGCAAGGACGAGAATGCGATGTCGACAATCCTGTTGTCTCTGTCTGTATTCGCTGGCCACCTTTCCCCCCTCAAATTCTTGATCACGAGCCAGCCTGTAACGAACGTCGTGCAGGGGTTTCGTGACACTGGGCTCATGGTAGACATGAACGCGCTGGTCCTGCATAGCATCCCATTGCATATCTCACAGAAGGACATTCGTGTCTATCTTGCAGATAGGCTTTCGTGTATCATGCGGTCTTTTCAATTAGTGTCCTGGCTGTCGAGTGAAGAAGTAGAGGGATTGGTTGAGCAATCAGGAGGGCTCTTCATCTTTGCTGCGACGGTGGCAAATTTTATTGAAGACAGGAATGCAAGTCATCCAAAACGGCAGCTCAGGATGGTGTTCTCTACAACATACATTGCATCACCCGCGACTTCTCCTCATCGCCACCTTGATATGCTATACCTGACGGTGCTCCGTGAGGCGTTCCCTGACATCAGTGAGGACCAGCGGGCCAGTCTCCAAATCGTTCTGGGGACTGCTGTTCTGTTGTTCGATCCGCTCAGCGCTGAGAGCTTGGAATCTTTGCTTGACCTGGAGGAAGGCACTGTACAGTTGACAGTTCACCACTTGCACTCTATCACCATCGTCCCTGGTGCAGGAGGAGGTTCTATTCGACTGATCCATCCGTCGTTCCATGACTTCCTCATTGACTCCATCCGTTGCAATGACACCAACTTCTTTGTTGACCGGGTGCTATGGCACACCTCACTCGCGGAGTGCTGTCTGCGAGTATTGCAGGCACTTTCAGAAGACATGTGTAAGATTGGTGACCCATCGGTTTACAATCAAGATGTTGACAATCTACCAGTCCGAATTGCAAGTCATATTCCTGCCCACATACAATATGCATGTCAGCATTGGGCGTCACACCTGTCAAGTGGTAATATTCATGATACAATGTTGGATCTACTCCTCAGCTTTTGCTCAAACCAACTATTGAATTGGCTGGAGGTGATGAGCTTGCTAGGGGAATTGGATGGGGCGATGACTGGGCTGGAGTCTGCACACAGGATAGTTGAGGTGAGATATGTTGATTTCTTTGCAGGATCAATTAACAAACATTGCTGGTTGAAAATAGAAAGTGGTGCCTCCACAGATTGAGACTCTGGCCCTGCTGGGGGACTGTGTAAGGATGATGTGGGAATTTTACCCCATCATCAGTGTGGCATGTTTACAGGTTCACCATCATGTCATCCCATTTCTGCCTTTTGAGTCTCAACTGTCAAAGGTGTACAGACCAAAATCAAAATCTGGCCTTAACATCACTGAAGGACGAGAACAGACATGGAGCCCATGCATACGTATCCTAGAAGGACACATTAAAGTCTGCACTTCCGTTGCCTTTTCTCCAGACGGCTGAAGACTCGTGTCTGGTTCATATGATAAGACCATCCAGCTATGGAACATTTCCACAGGGGCTCCTCTGCAGGTCATGACAGGCCACAGTAGTGTTGTTTGCTCAGTTGCATACTCACCTGATGGCATGTACATCGCCTCTGGTTCAAGCAATAAAACCGTCCGAATCTGGGATGCAGCAGTTGGTTTGCAAGTTGGCATCTATACTGGACACTCAGTGTCTGTCTACTGTATTGGGTTCTCAATGGATGGTTTACGAATAGCATCAGGTGAACAGGATGGGAATATCCACATCTGGCCGACGAACACCACTGACAGGTCCATAATGGTGCTCGAAACATGTGGAAAGGCGGTATCGTTGGCATTTATTGGCCCAGATCAGCTGCTGGTCACATGGGAGCATGGATACATACAAATCTTCAAACTGAAATTGGGTTCCTGCATTGAGGAGCACAACCATCTAGGAACTCTGGCAGACTTTTCCATGGCACCAGACAAGAAGCATGCGATAACTCAGGGCTTTGACGACAGACTCACTATTTGGGATGCACAGAAATGGACAGAGCAAGTGACTGTCACACGTGACCAACACTCGAGTGTCATCGAAGATCAGCTGTCCTTCTCACCTGATTCAGCACATGGCTCTTATGACGTCTGGGATGCTCGGCTGTTGAGGCAAATCCATGAGTTTGGCTGCTTCCAAGTTCAATTTTCCCCTGTTGGGTCCCTTATGGCATCAACAGATGAAAGGAATATATGTTTGTGGAATTTGAATGTCGTCAAGTCGCACGACAAGGGCCCCTTCACTAGTGTTGCTCTGTCCCCACTTGGAACCATCTTCGCCACCAACTCCAACAAGATCATTGAGATTCGGATGGTAGAGTCGAACAAGTTGTTGTCGACGCTGCGCGGGGAATCTTCTTACAAAAACTGGGTGATATCCCCAGATGACAGGTTTCTCGCATTATATGGAAGAGGAGTCTGCATCTTCAACCTGCAAACCGGTCAGCTGTCCACCAGACTCAACAATGGCAAGGAGGGCGTGGTAACCATCTCATTTGGTTCCGGCAGCCAACATGTTGTCGTTGTGGTTGACGGTTCACGCGAGCTCTGGTACTCCCAGTCCAGGAACCGGCGAGTCGAGCTCTGGGACCTGAAGAGTTACACCCAAGTTTGGAAATCACATGTCTCACCATGGCCTAGTCACACGATGTTTTCTCCACAGAACGACCTCGTTGCGTGGCTGGGTTTTGGTGATATGTCGTGCCATTTGGGCCTGTTGGATGCTATCTCGGGTAAACAAGTCCTTCAGCAGCGCAGTCCCATAGAGTTAAACCCATTAGGCCTCACCTGGGCTGCAGATGGGACACAGCTGCTGATTAATGTATTGCATGGCGTAGTGCAAGTCTGGGACATGGCGTCGGCAAGATCAACCAACCAAATCCACCTGCTCTTTGAGCTCAATACCTTGCATCGCACCACATTCTGCTCCTTCTTCAATAGCCACAGATCTATTGTCACTGACCATGGCCTTTTCCCTATACCCCCCCAGCACTTCCCCCTATGCGCTGCAGACCACCTTGTGCCTGCCTCTCCGGAGACATTATTGAGGTTGCGAGGGGACGGTTGGATCTGGCGGGTTGGAGGAGGGAAAGGTGATCGGCGTGTATGCTGGCTCCCACCGGCATACAGACCTATAGAGCCAACGATCAACAAGAATATCGCTATATCGCGGGATAGTGTCAGGCTGGTGACAGACTCTGGTCGATTCGTGGTACTCGACTTGAAAAGATGGCCTGAGAACGAAAATTCTGGTTTGTCTATGCACTTGTAGGTTATTTGCTGCACTAAACTCAGGCTCTACTTCTTCCCTCTAGGTGGCGTATGACGACATGATTTTGAGTCTGTTACTTACGGATGATTTCATGTGTCACTACGTTATTTGGACTCGGAGGGAAGTGGCCTCTCCCAGGGTCGGAGACTAGCCCACAATATGAAAGCCCCGCTCTGACATTGAAAGTATTGCAGATAGATTATGGAGCGCAATTTGTCGGACGCGGCATCGGTGAAGCACGGGAAGCGCCAGAGGTAGCTGCGAGGCTGGCTAGTTCTGTCCATATGTTGCTCTTCATTATTTCTTTTCTTTACCATAGTCATGACCTCCTATCTCAGTGTGCCCTACATTTGTCTTGTGTCTTGGGTTTGTATTGGCTTCCAGTATGATGCGATTTGAATGGCCCGCTGACATGCCCAACTATTACATTACACCCACATATCGCCTGGACCCAGACCTCTCTCCAGTGTGTCCACCTATGATCAGTTCTCAATATGCATACCTTTGGTACACCAAATAGGACACAGGCTATTTTCTGGCTCTTTGTTTTCATCGCCTTCACTCGCTTCATCGTTTTCCGGCTCTTCATACGTGTTCCACTACCTCCACCTGTGCTATTACTCATACAATGCCAATACAGTATTGAGCCGATCAAACATCTCAACGTGTCGGTAGAGGCAAGCTAGAATGTATTTGAGACCTGCAGGCTTGGGATGAACTGGCAGGGAAGGCACAGCAGAGCCGCTGACTTCATCTCAGTAGCAAAGTGCGCGTGTGGAGCAGGTCATACACAAAGAATACAGTGGGAGTCCAATGTCATGTGAGTACAAATATTCCCCTACCGTTGATCTCGATGAACTTGAATCCAGTACCGTATTGTTCATTCTTGATGGGTTCAAAGCAGACTTATCAGTTACTCGCCTCCATTCCCCAATCTCAACAGGCAGGTTGGGAAATGTATGAGGACGTCCAGGTGACCCGACCCACCTCAATACTCTTCTCTGTTATCAACGTACTTTCCAACTGTGGTAGCGCTCAAACATAGCTCAACCATAAAGATCAATTGATTGCTTACCAAAAAGCTGTCGAAAAGCTGCTTGAGTCTCTGCAGATAACCCGCTACTTTCGCAGCATCATGGTTTGCCCCGAAAACACGAGCGGAAGACTGCCGCAGTTTGATCTGCTGAAGCTTGCCCGTCATCTTGATGATCAACCTACATGTCCCACACGTGGACTAGACTTCAGTACAAACACGGCATGAAAAAGAAAAGAAGAGGTAACCTAGCCAAATCATCTGCACGCTGACGGAGGGCGGGCGAACACAGCTCAGCATCTTGCAGCTGGCCTCCAAGCATGGTAACAAGTTGGGAGAATGACGACGTCAACTCAGCAATGTCTTCTTTGTTCTGAGCAGCTTGCTATCCGGGAGAACCAGCTACCACTGAGATACCGTAGGGTTAATGTTAAGAGGTGAAGCAATGCACGTCGACTTGTTCGAGCAAGTTGAGGAGGCCATCAACGGGAGGGAGCTTGCAGAGGAGCTAGGACAGGGGATACCTGCTCCACAAATCGTAGGATTGGCAATAAAACTGTATGCCGACGCTTCGTGGCATGACTCTGGAGCGTCGTAGAGGATGAGGGTCCAGGAGTGGAGGGGATTGAGGAGGACATGGTCGTGAAACTAGAGGGAACGAAGTTGCTAGTTGTGGTGCAAGCTGGGATGCGTCCTTATCGATGGATCGAAGACGAAGTTGTGCTGTGAGCGCCTGAACGGAACCAATGATCACAGCATGTTCATGGATACACAGCCTACAGGTTTCACATGGAGGATTGCAAGCGGGAGCGATGAAGACTGTCCAGTCAACAACTGAACACCATCGCGCACAACAGAATGAAACTAGAAAGCACCTGGTTGTGGGTTTAAGGACGAACCTGTCCTCCGTGAAGAATCTGAGGATTAAATTAATGGTGCAAAGATGAGCATCACAATGTGCTGACGGTGCTTACGATACTGGGTCTCCAATATCGTGGCCGCCGTCCAGGTCTTTCATAGTCTCCTTGACTACACTGGTCTGATGCTGTATCCTGTCCGCCTTCCCCCCACAGGCTAGCTTGCCTTTGCGCATGTGTGCACGACCACCCCCCTGCAGCTCCCAGTGGACACACGTACAGGGCCCATTGTATTATTTTTACCTCAACTGATGCGAGGTGTTCTCCCCCTTCTGAAGCCTGCTGAATTCCTATTCATATAGCCATTTCGAGCATGGATAATATGACTAGATCCTGGACATCCTCCTCTGTCTGTTAATGTATGCCGCGCCGCATCAAAATGGCCTTGGTGGCCCTGAGTCCTGATAACACTCGCTTACGTGTGAATTTCCCAGGCTGTTATTGTATTGCTGCTCTGCAATTTCTTGCTGTGCAGGAACGGGAGCGGCCAACCGGGGGGACGTTGCGTGCAGCAAGCTGCTTGCCTCTTATCTTATATCCCCCACTTTCTTTCTTCTTCCTTGCATAAGTTAATAAATTTGTCTATGCCAGAAGCGCCTCCGCTCTATGTGCATCGCCGCGCTCTTCGTACCAGGATGAACTGCACTTCCGCACCACGCAGCCACCAACAATTGAGCATGTAGGTGTGTACTTCAATAAGCTAGTCTGGTCGATCATGACCTACTATCTCGGCTCGGCTCATTGTCCATCCAACCCCCCCGTCTTCATTTGTTTCTTAACCCTCCATGCAATGTCACAGTAGTAATCGCTTGGGTATAGTAATTGAAACATAGGATTCCCATCCTGATCTCTGTCCTCAGCAGCAGCACCATTGATGATTTGGTGAAGACCTCCATGGAGAATATATGGCATTTAGACCTCATGAATCTCGATCACTGTTGGTACCAAATTTAGGGACGAGGCAATATGAATTTGGGATTATTGTTTCTGGCCTCCACGAATCAGCAGTGCTTGTGTCGTAGAATTTCTCAGACTCATGATTGCTACAATTGTTCAAATATATGGCTGATCCACAGCCTTGTCACTTCCAGCCGAGCCAGCACTATTATAAATTTTGAAGCTAGTCACCTCACCCTGAGGGGGTACTGGTCACAGGTCTAGACCAAGACGCCATCTCTGAGACAGTCTCTCACATGCCCCTGCCCTAACACATATGTACTCGGGTTGAGAGATTTCTGGCGTAATCTACTTCCTTGGCTTATCATCTATTCAATTCCCCTGTACTCGTTTTTTTTATATTGACTTTACATACAATGTTACAGCTGTAGCCATCGCCTCGGTATAAATATTGCTCACATCAGCATGAAGCATCATCGAGTTCCCACTCAACACCCACCCTATGATATTCAACTTGAACATGGCTGCAGCTACTCCATTTCTGTCTTTGGCAACAACTGCAAACCAATTGGTGATTTGGTCAAGTCCTTCGACTTCTCCAAAGTACGTTTATAGATCATGCAGATCAAGCTTAGCTGACCCTCGACTGGCACGATTAGATAGATGTCGAGGATTCGATACGAGATGATTTTCTCGATCTCGATCTGGCCCTGTCGTATGGGCCAAAAGGCCAACTCACCAGCGCCGCTGTGAAGAGCATGGATGCCCATCTTAAGATCATGATAGCTGGGACGATGAGATTTCTGGCCAAGTTGAAGCCTCAGGACCGCAGCTGGGACAAAGTCATGTCAACTCTGATGCAAAATCCGCTTCTTGAACCTGAAACTGACATCATCAACCGAGTAGACAAGTTGATCAAGACTAGGACCAACGTGTTCAAATTTGATGGCTCTCCAGATGCCGCCATTGTTAGGGAGGTAAGAAAATGTTCCTGAGTCTTTTGCTTTTATAGTTTTATCGACGTGAAGCATTACACGTATGGCGCGCAGGTAGAGGCCTGGTTTGTCAAATTTATCAATGATCAAGACGTCCTCAAGTCTACGAAGATCGACATCAAAGTACTTTCTGACATCGCTGCACAAACTGGTGCAACTGCCGATAGCTTCGAGTCCTTGTTTGGAAAGAAAGAATCACCCTCGTTGACACTGGCGTCCTGCGATTCCCTGACCCAGACCATCCCTACTTCCAGGTTCGTAATAGTTTCTGCATCATTAATGATGAATGCTAACGACTTCTAGGTTTACCGCATCCAACTCCGCGCTGGGTTTCAGTCTACGCATATCTTGATGGTCCGAGATGATACGAATAGTATTACAGGTGGTAAGTAGATGTTCTGGTCTTT
>QLPN01004612.1:349-28933 GCA_003314395.1 Albatrellus ellisii | reverse complement strand
ACTGTAGGCTTGATGATCCTGACAACTTACATTTGATGATATCTCCACTTCTACTGATCCATTTAAGTTCTAACTCCACACATATATGGTACACATAGTCATAGTTCAGACTCTGCATTTATGCATACTATAAAAGAGTTTCCCAGGTGGTGCAACTCCTTTCTTTAGTTGCTCATCTTGGACTCTAGGTACTGTAACATCACTTATACTTTATTTACTTAGTTGCTCATCTTGGACTCTAGTCCCCCACTTAGTGTGGTGTTTGTAGTGCTCCTCTGTTAATCACAAGTCACCTTCTATTGAAGTTTAACAATGTGACAATGGAGTGACAATGGAGCAACTGCACAGAAATGAGGTAAACTGTCAGAGATGAAAGAAAGAGTGCACAACTGAGAACCCACCTCAGCAATGATAGAAAGTGCTGAGGTTTGGGGTGAGAGGAGAAAGAAGATATAGTTGGACAACAGTAAAGTTGGAGAGGAGTCCTAACTATAAGAACAAAAGAGACCCCAGAAGGGGAATGATGTGGGTCAAGTAAATGAGCCCATGCAAATGCTAACCAGCACAGCAAGTAGCCAGTAGAAGAGAGATAAGATACAATGAGCTCATAGATGTGTAGAAAGGTAGAGGCCATATAGAACTGGAGATGTGAGAGAGTACACAACAACAAAAGAGCAATTAGTAGGTAATATCCATATGCACAGCATCCTGTGAGGTAGATGGCAAAGAAAAAACCAACAGATATCCCAGGTGATTGGAAATGGAGAATATTGTATGGTATATATGGTACTTGTCAGGACACATATATTTTTCTATTCATTTTACAATTTATTTCAATCTTATCACTCAAGACCTGATCCATACATCTTATCACAATCTTATCAGATCTCTCACAATCACTTATGACTCATTACTCATTCATCATCAGGCCAATTACTATGCACTTATGACTCCCATTCTCATGATCACTTATTGATGCTGTGCAATGCTGCACATTGCTTACTGATACTTCTCACAGATGCTGCACATCTTACTTACATGTGCCTGCCCTACAGTGACAGCACACAGTCTGTGTGCCAACTCATTTACTATATATACTATACTTCACTAGTCATGTATTCCTTAGCTTAGTACATCTGAGATATCCACTACACAGCAAGTTAGTCATAGTGTATTATTATCATCATCATCTTTGTCCTTTCCTCAGTGTGCTTTTGTGTGACTTCACTAGTCAACATTGGCCTCACAGTACTGGTAATGTAGGGCAGGTTCCAGGAGTCATCAGAGCTGCACAGTCATATAGTAAGTACTAACCAATAGCCAAAGGCCCTCATATGTGATGACGCAGGGTTGGGCAGGCTGAGAAAAGGACTGCAGAGAGGGTGAATGTTATTAGAACATGGTAGGCAGTGGAGTACGCGACAGCACAGAGGAGTAAAACGTGGTAGAACATTGTAATATAATGCTCTATAGTAACAGAACGTGGGGGGTATTGTAGATATAGTGCGCGCTGCACTGGCTTCAGGCGGCACTGTAATGCGGGGTTGTGTGTGGGGTTGTAGTACGTGCTACACAAACGTGGGGTAAGTGGTCTAGAGCAGTCTAGAGTGCTCTATGACGTGGTGGACGTGGTAAGTGATGTAAGTAGGTCTGGAGCGGTCTAGAGCGTTCCAAGACAACGTGGTTGTGGAAGTGGGTAAGTGGAATGTGTGTCAGTAAGACGTAAAGAAAACGTGTAAGTAATAATATAGCGGAGCTGAACAAATACCGTGAATATTTCCAACAATATGATGATGAGTAAGGTCCACAATAAGTGTGAGATAGCTGAGTGAGCATCTGCAGTATCCATGAGATAAGTACTTCATAAGAGGACCAATCAGTGATCAGATGACAGATGTGTCATTGGCTGATGAACCCTGATAAGATAATTGTAAGACCAAATAGATCACTCAACTAGATCAAGAGATATAAGAAGATCAGTGGTGATATGAATGTAAGGAAAAATATGGAAAACATAGAGAGAAATGAAGAGAATAATAAGCAACCTGACATAAGACCAACCAATCAGTCACTCTTAGCAGTCAGGGTGTATATGAAAATTGTTGATTTTTCTTTGGTCTTTACCTTACAGGATGCTGAGTATACCACTATTACATATCAATTTTCCCCTTTTGGAATTTTCTTTGTATCTTATAGTTAGGACTCCTCTCCAACACTATCATTGTCCTACTATATTTTCTTCTCTCCTTCATCCTAATCCTCAGCACTTTTGTCTGTTGCTGAGGTGAGGCTCTTGTCTACTCTTTCCACTCTCCTCTGACAGTACCTCCTATTGAAACATGGGCAAAGTGGCAAACAGCATGTTGAACATTGTGACGTAGAGATGGGCTTGTGAACCCAGGTGGAGATAGATGAGCCAAGAGGACCACAGTCCAGAGGCCTAGAAAGTTAGAGAGATAGCTAAAGAGATAGCCAGAGATATAGCCAGAGAGATGGCTAAAGAGATGGCTGTAAGATAGAGAAGATGTGTACCAGAGGGTAGAGGGTACACAGAAGAAAGAGAGAGCTGCATAGAGCAGGTATGTCAGAAGAGAGCTCAGGGTGCAGAAGTGCTGAGGTGAGGAGATGGCAAGGTAAAGGAGGTATAGTAAAGGCTAAATAGGGTTATGGAGGGGCCTGAACTGTAAAGATAGAAAGAGATAAGGATATGGAAGTATGTCCAGCATCCTAAGATAGGTTAAAATCAACACCTCCTGTTGATTTCTCCATCTCAGGATGCTGGTCATACTATTATATACTGTGTATGTCCTTCATAGCATTTTATCTTATCTCATCTGCCACCAGCTACTTGTTGTGCTGGTAGGCATATCACATAAATTTATTTACTCTATCCACATTGTTCCTCGTTTGGAGCCCTCTTTGTTCTTATGGTTAAGACTCCTCTCTAACCTTAGTATCACCTCACTATATCTTTCTTATTTCCTCATCCCCCAATCCTCAGCACTATTGCATAGTTACTGAGGTGGGTACTCTCACACACTCTCTCTTCTCTTCTTGTCTGACAGTCACCTACTCTCATGCAGTCTCTTTCCATCTTGTGTACCTCTATCTTGTGTTCACTATCTGTCTTTCTACTCAGATATCTTTAGCCTGGGCCCACCTTGTGTGACCCTCATCTTTCCTCATGATAATTGTCTGCAGACTCACTCTATGTGGGCTGCTCTTGTGCCTGGGGCTTGAGGCCCACATCTACTATTGCACCATCTTTGCATCCTTTAGTCTGCTTCCTGTCTACCAGCTGCCCACATATCTTCACCTCCCTCTTAGTCACTCTTTTGTTGTGCCTTTTGTTGCATATTCATCATATATTCCTCTGTTGGAGATTACAGTGACATGCTACAGCAAAAGTGTGATAATGTGACAGCTGTGAGGCCAACAAAAGTCTAGCCAAACAACTGAATTACTAAAACAAAAACAAGGACAATTGCACTTAGACTAGCAGATATCCCAGATATATTAGTAAGTAAGAGTAGAAGAGGATAGATGCTACCATACCTAGTGGTGATGAGCATCACGCGCATGTAACGCCAGAAAACAACCATCAGCGACATCAGGCGAACACAGCGACATTAATGCACCGCACACAAAAATCATCCGCAGTCGCTATAATCATGCATTCACACAGGCATCAGAAAACAATACCGGGTCAGCCGACGAGGGATAGGATGAATAGGCCAAGGCATGGTCTAGACCCACCAAAGTAACCATGGAGGCACGAGTTGCAAAGTCAGCATTTGGTGCGATCAGTGCTATTCTTTTTTTTGCTCATCTGCTATAGTATGATACTCTATTTGCTCGCATACAGACTCCACTTCATTTCAAATATCCCTATGATCTGTTGAAATCTCACAACCACATGCACGTATACTTCGCTTGACACACCTACGTCACCTATACTATTTCTCCTCATGTACCACTACATATGCACATCCTCTCACACTCCACTCTATACTCCAGGACAACATGCATCCCTCCCATTTAGGTAGTCTTTGTTCTCTACCTCACCATCTCCACCCCAACCTTACCTGACCAACACTACATAAGACAGACCCTACTATACATACTCCTCAGACGTATCCTACACTGTCTGAGTGAGTACTCTCTTACTCGCGTCTTATAACTCTCTCTCACTTTACTTGCAGCACTTCTTACTACCGCGTCATGGTGCTCTTTGCACTCATGCCTCTCATATCCGCTGCAGACATTGTCTCAACGTTGTCAAATGTTATCTCTATCGTCTTGGTTCTCTTAGCCTGCCCAAGCCTGCACTCACATGATCAACCCTACACTGTAAATTTTCTGTTGTGTTTTGTTGTGCCCCAGTCTTGGAGCTAGGCTTGTATTTAGATAGTGCATCATCTGTTGAAAATACATAGATTTCTCCCACCTATGATTTGTTTTCCTTTCTCCCATCCGAGTCTCAGAACAAAAGTGCGTGCCCCATAAGTCATGCTATCAATTTCGCTGAGTGTCTATCACGTTCTCCATCATGTTCTCTATTGCATTGCATTCTCCACTGTGTCGTATTCTCTATTGCGTTGCATTCCCCACTGCGTTGCATTCTCCACTGTGTTGCGTTACGAGTCTTCATCATTGTCATTGTCACACTGTGTTTCTGCTGTATCTCTATATTGTCACCCGGTCACATCGCGTTATTGCATATCTCACCCTAATCTACTAACTCTCTCTCTATTGGTGTCTAGGGGATCTTACAGCTTGCACCCTTCAGCATTTACTGTGGTTGTGATAATAGATTCCTCTCTTATACACACACAGTACATAACAGTGGATATCCCAGATGATCAGAACTGAGGAATATTGAAAAGCTCTCATGGTAATGAGGCTTGAGACTGCAGGCATGCACGAGAGAAGATAGAACAGTCAGTAGACTGGTGCTCATGAGAGTAGAGAGGGATGAGTGCAACTTGAGTCAATAATGTTCTGGGACAAGACTTAAGTACAAGCAGATACTGCACCAGACCATGTGAATAACTGTGGCTGAGTGTGTGTACAGAATATGACATAGCACATGTGAAAGTAACAAATGTCAACAAATATCACTAGTGTGAGGCCAATGCTAGACATCGAAGCCAAACAACTGAGGAAGAAGAGCTAAAACAAACAAAGGACAATCTCACTTCAAAGACTAGCAGATATCCCAGATGATCAGAACTGGGGATAAAACACTAAGTGAACTATCATATATATAGTACCCTGAAGAATGCACAGACCATGCTGTACAGTATAGGGCCAGAGAATGAGAAAGTAAAGTAATGATGTCATATCTAATAATAGAGGGGACATGTAAGTGCTGACTGAGGCTCTGTAGTAACTGCGGGAGTAATTGGTGATACTCCACAGCAGGTGTGAGAAGGATTGGTGAGCATCCACAGTAAGAGTGAGAAAATGAATCATAACTAAAGATAGAACAGGCTGATCGGAGATCAGATGACATACACATCATTGGCCAATAAAGATGAACAAGTAGAATGCATGACTGTGGGAATCACTTTGGTAGATCAGGAGCAATTGTAAGATCTATGATGATAGAGTCATAAGAAATATAGGAAAAATGAGGGAAAAATAGGTGAAAATAATAGCAGCCTGACAACTAGGAGTTGTATAGCATATATAGTACTGTACTGTAGGGCAGGCATATAAAATAGTGAGGGCTGTGCAGTAAAGCTAATAATAACAACCAACAGAAAGAGAGGCTGTGCAAGTGCTGACTGATGTCCACAGTAACTGTGAGAATGATTGGTGATACTCTGCAGCAGCTGTGAGAAGGCTGAGTGAGCATCTGCAGTAAGTATGAGAAAATGAGTCATAAGTGGTTCATAGTCAGATGACATACATGTCATGTTGGAGATTACATCAATGTGTGACAGTGAATGCATGATAGCATGACTGGGTGACTGGGCAACCATGTGACTGCAATAGTGTGACTGAGCTGTTGGATCTTATCTGATCCTTCTTATCACTATCTCTCCCTCTGACACCTGCAGCCCACACTCTTTAGTCAGCATGGTCTGTGCACAAACTCAGTTTGTATATCAGTAGTTCTATAGCATCTGTAAAATACAAGTGGACCTCCTTTCTTAGGAGTTGTCTGAAATCAGTCTTTACTATTCTCAATATTCTTTGTCTTTCTTTTGTGCTCCCATCATGGAGTTCACTCTCCTTCTTTTTGTTTGCCTCTTCTCAGTCTTTATCATAGGCTGGGTAGTTGTGCTCATCATCTACCACCACCTCCCACCACACATCCAGAACCTCCTCCCATTCTAGTCATGTTCTGTCACCTTTGCTGCCATGCCTTTTATCCCTGTGCCAACATGGGCAACTGTGCCACACAGACCTCTTGCAGGACTCAGGGACAATACAGATGGACCCTACTTTACAGAAAATTTCCTCTTGCATAGTTTTCTTTCCCCTCATGTCAGACTCCTATCACTGACTTTATTCCCTGCCCTTTATATTTCTTTTCTTTTACTTTCTTTATGTTTTACTTTTGATATGATTAGATTAGATCATCTTATCTTTATATCTTATCTGATCTACATCTAATCCTTATCATTTACTGTCTTTACTGCCTCATGGGTAGTGGTTCTCACAGATGCTGCATATCTGTCAGCAGTACTCCCACAGCTGCTGCACTCTAGTTACTGATAGACCTGCCCTTGGTCACTGCACCTGGTCTGTGTGTGCATTCCAGTACTATAAGTAGTTAGGTAGCTAGATGAATAGACCTTAGCTTGTTACAGCTGGTTCCACCCCTTCTTCTTAGCTAGACTTCTCACCCCTTGGCTTTGATCCAAGGCAGCTCCCATTAAGTCCTCTTAAGGAGGCAGGGATAAGTCAGATCATGGACCTTTGCTACAATGCCCATCATAGATCAGTCAGTCCTGACACCTCAGTTTTCTACAAAGAGACTGAGAATACAATACTCTTCTTTCTACAGTCAGCCACACTTTTTCCAAGCAACCTCCTTCAATACTATGCAGAAAGAAGATACAAGGTGCCAGAAGAGGGCACAGAGACGAGCTCAGCTGCTGTGCAGAAAAGCTTAGATATGAGGACTATACCTATGTGGAAAGAAGGCACAGAGGCATAGGTAAGTCAGATATAAGACAGGGTATAGTGAAAGAGTACCAACCTCAGCTGTTGTGCAGAGAAGCTGAGGTTGGAAGACAACAAGAAAGAAAAGATATAGTGTAGCAACAATAGAGTTGAGGAGCTGCAATAGTAAGAACAAGTAAATGACTCAAAGGAGTTAAGAGTGGGTCAGAACATGTGATAGACAACCAGCTCAGTGAGTGACCAGTTGTAGCTGAGATGAGATAAGATAAATGAAAGATAAAATAAGAGGTACCAGTAAAAATACACATATGTAGCACATATCAGCATGCTCAGTGGCATGTAATGAGTAGAGATTTCAACAATTTCCCCTTGTCTTTCTTATCATCCTCAGCTATGCAACCACTAGCTAAATCATAGGGATTTAGTTTGTAGTACTTACTACCATACAGCTCTCCTCCTATAACTCTTGTGGCCTGGGATCTTATCCGACCACTAAGACCAGATATTAGCAGAAACCATTTAGAGTATCAATTTTAAGTTCACAAAGTCTGGAAGGGGGGGATGCCCCCCTCCCAGATTTAAAATGTAGAACCCCTTCAGGCATTACATAATGCTTGGCTAACATTAACTTCTCGGCCATTTAGATCTAGAGTCCATCTGGAGCTTCCAGATCTTATGGGTGTCACCCAGTTTAACTCATATCCGATGATGCCGGCGGAGCCTGCACGCACATTTACGGTGATGCCCCAGGCATTTGGGCACCTAGGGATAGAGGCACCATGATGTAGCCTATCAGCCGCTGTACTTCCCGCGTATGATATAGGACTTTCAATCAACGATGGATTGTGTGTAGCGCCAAGTCACATTGTCCGTATGCGTACTACGCGCTCCCCATAAATCACCCGGTCCTATTTCCTATCTCGTTCGGTAAACCACTTGACGCAGTATACACTGTGCCAAAGTGCTGATGCGCCGATTGGTGGTGATGTGAAGATACAATGCTGCCAACTGCAGCACCGTGATGTCGATGTTCGTTGTCGCGAGTTGATATGATAGCGGAAGCCGTAATGAAAGCCATAGAATGAGAAAGAACGCAGTATCATGGAAAGCGGGAGAGTAAGACATAAGATATCAAGATTCATCATTATTAAAGAATGGGTGCCTGAGAGAAAGGAGGGCAGTAAGAAGAATTCGGCAACTCAACGGCGTGGGTAGATGCATCCTGCGTTCTGCTCCCGGTACCCATTCCCCCATGTACAATAGATACCACTTCGAGACATGCACCGCTTACATATATCGTAATTAACACGCATTGCAACTGCATTGTACATGAAATAAGAGTCATCTTTGTTCTACCCTTTTTGCAAGCCATATATGGACAAACAGATGTCCCAAAAGGGAACGTGTTGCAGTTGGTGATGATGACCGCGAGCCGTTCCTTAGACGCTCAAAATGGGATTCCAGAACGTATCATCACCTGCCGTCATGTTCTCACTCATCGCAATCCCGCTTATAAGGAGCCCATGTCTCATTAACCACACTGTAGTTTTTTTCTCTTCTTTCTCGTTCAGTCTTATTTTTTCGAATGCACTGGTGCAAAGGCATCATCGCTTTGTATCTTATGCTCTTTGGAGGTGCGCACATCACCCTCCTCCGTCTGATTTCGCATTGACTCACGCTACTTGCAGCTCTCCAGGCCACAGCCTACCCGACTCACTTGCTACGCTTCTCCCAAATATCTCGCCGATACTGCCTGTGGAACTGCCGGGTTGACTTGCCAGTGAGTTTCTTCTCCCCACACTACCCTGCTTACGCCGTACCTCCGCACACCCATCCCAATCTCTGCAGTCCCAGGGCCCCACCTTGCATGAGATAGCGGCTATGCCAAACATCCAGTCCTCTGGGCCCTCGTCGCCCAACAACTCATCTGGGCCGGTCCCATCTGAGAGTACCTCTGCCGTTCCCATACCATCGTCCAAATCCGTCGTCGTCGATAGCAGCAGCAGCACCAATGCAGTGCCACCGCTCCGTCTCTCTGCACCCGTTCTCTTCAGTGCTACCGCTGGCGTCCTATTGTTCCTGTAACTTGTCGAACATCCTCCACCGGCCTCGTCTGTATCACTAGATACCCCTTGTACTTTTTTGTTATTGTGGATGGCAGCGGCACGCCTCAACGGACACGTGTACACATGAGCGGCGCCGCCGCCTTGTGCGGCAGGTACGACGCTCAGACTATTAGTTGACATTTACGCGTACTCTTTTCTTCCTCAGTCTTCTACACGGCTAACACACACTTATCACACCGCTCGTTTACCTTTTCTCACTGTATCCTTACATACCCATAGTATGTACTTTACTTTACTACTAAGTTACCCAGTCTTCTGCGAAGAGGTTGATATCACGATCTTAGGCTATGGTCCATTGTCTTAGGGACTAGTTGCAGTGGTCTAAATTTAGGAAATGTCCTTTGTCCCACTCTTGTTCCCCCAAGGTCCGGCATTAACATTTACTTTGCACTGGGGTTGAAAACTCAGAAGATCGCATCAGACAACATATGTGTGCTTTACGGGTGCTGTAAGAGTAGATTGATGCAGAGCCTTAGGTAACAACAGTTTGGCCACGCTGCAACAACAACCTGTCATTAAGCTACCAGCACATGAAGACAGATAGGCAGATGTACTGTAACTACAGCATTACTTAGTTTCATTACATATATGGAGGTAACTTTGTCCCGGCGCCGGAGCTTTTGCATACCGCACAGGTACCGGTATTCGTACCTGTCCTACCGGCTAGTCTGTAAAAAGTCCGCACCTCTCAGGCTGCTCCCACGTGGCCTGGACATATGAACTTAAGACCACTTCAGCTTGAACAGATGACTCGGAGGTACTGTGTCTACCTCAGGCTGGCGCCGCTTTCGACTCGATGCTCTAACATTTCTAACGGCTTCGGTGATGCAGAGGAAGACAACCTGAGTGATACGTGATGCAACAGCGGCTTGGGTGCGTGCGTCCCTTATCGCCAGTGGTTGCAATCTCCAAGCTGTTGTAATTTGATGCCGTAAAAACACCGGTCATGACCGCCAGCTGCCGATACACCTATGCCCTTGCCGACGATTTCCGAAGCTGGTACTAGTGGCAGTGCCTCAGTGTGCCTGTGCTTGCCCATGTATAGCTGATTCAAGTTCGATTTGGGTATCACCACCGATGACTGTCAGGGATGGGACATTGTAAAAGGGGGACGTCAGGTGTAACGGATCAACGTATGGTATAACCTTTGGGCTTGAAATCATTGCCAGGCACTGGCAGTCAAATGGTAAGGTCTTTGTTCGCCGCATAAGAATTTGAAGGCCATGGTTCAAGCTCACAATCTCAGTCGGCTCTTGTCTCTCCCTCAGATTTGCATTCTTTGTCCTTGTCTAGACCGGCCGCGTCGGTATATCCCTTTGTTTCGATTCTTGCAGAAAAGTCTGTCGCTGGTGGTCTTGTCCGAACAGCCCCAGTGAATGACTGCAGTTTCTCAGACTGTCTGCTTGAAAGATACTGACTGACCTTCTCCTGCTGCGGACATGCAGTCTCCAGGCCTCTTGCTACTTTCCAGTGTCTCGCTCCCAGCATGCGTCACTACGTGTCCAGTAAGGAGGGGCGTGGACCCTGCCCTTGGTTCCCAATTTGGCTTCAAGGCGAAGGTTACACCAAAATAACCCTGGTGAGTTGATCGAATGTAATTTATAAAGGTGAGGCCAGTTTTCCATGAGGCACACACCTTCTGGGCACTGGCGATTGCGATGGGGCAGTCGACGATGCTGCTGGGAAAGCCATCGAAATTCCCTGCGCTACAAATAATAAGCCCTTGCAACTTGCCAGCATACTTCTCTCATTTCATTCATTTCGTGATGAGCACAGTGTGAGTATTGGTGATAGACACGTGATCACCAATCCCACACCAGCTGTCACAACTATACGTCTGCTCAGTTGGCACACTTGAATGAACCTGAGCAGCCCAGGAAATGGATACACAATCGCGGCTGCGACCTTCTTAGCAGAAAGCTATCCAAAACGTACGACTCCTGTCGCCGCCCGCCGGTGCCTGCGCTTTCGTCTGCGCAAAGGCGCAACTTTATTACCTTCCACTGTCCACGCTCCAGCTGTGCCATTCCCATAGAGGCCCTGGAATCTGCCCAGAAAGCACGGTGTTCGCACATGCGCCCCCACCTCTGGTAGTGGCGGCCTACCCCCACGTTGTCACAGAACCCAGACATATGACGTAGGGCCAGGAGACTGTGATGGGTGCATGGGACACCCATATTAATTTCATGTGCCTGCCCGCCTGACCAGGACACCACTCACATCGCGATTAGTGCTGCGCGCGACTGTATTCTTCCGATGTTGATTCGCATTCTGGTTTTTGCCAGAAACAAACTACGGGCGTCAATGCCGGCTGCGCTGTCGACAAGACTTGTGTGAAGATCTAGTTCCCACTGGACGCACTCTTCGACGGCGCCGCCGTCGCTTTCCAAAACCTCGATGGTCCTGATAAGAGATGTCTCTTCGTTTCGACGACCTTCGCCGCGGGCTCTCGACGGAGACGAGTCGGCACCCTGAGCCCCAGTAACACGTGACACCCCTGTCCACAACCTCCGCAGGCTCAGTAGACCCACACGAGACGGCGGCGATCGCGCCGTCGCTTGACTGGACGGTAGGCATCAGCCCAACAATCAATTCCCTTCTCTTCTCTCACCCCCTTTAGCTCCCTTGTTCTTATTTCGCCGGGCTGACATATCGTGTGTGTGGCACAAGAACAAGGGGCTGTGATGGCGCGCGGTGACCGGTACTCATCCTGCATCACGGAGTGTCCTAATTTCGTTCGCATCTCGCACAGCTCGTGACGAGATGCGGCCGTGGACTGCGCGTGCGCGGGTTTTTCTGTCTGTGCAGCGCGTTGCTCGCGTAGGCCCAGGTCCTGGGATAAGGGGGAATAGAAGACTCGGTCCACTCCCTCTGTTCCTAGTTTCTTGGTATTCTAGAACATGCTATGGTTTCTGGTTGCACCGTCACACTGTATCCCGCTATGGGTAAGAAATTCGCCCAACCTTCGTGTGTTTTTCAGATGTCAGTGCTAAGATCATCGATTGCGATATGCAGGGCATCATTACATACTGTACATAAATATATATGATCATGGTAGTGAGAAGTGGAAGCCAAAGGTTGTGATCCGTGATAAATAGAATAAAGACAGAACTCGATGGCGTCATATGCACGCATTTGTTGTAAAGTTGTGATAGCATACCGCATGGGTAGAGCTTGGCTCCACTCCACCACTCTCCGCGGAGCCTGTATACCTGCTCAAGACTCTTCACACTCCCAAACACCTTCCGTTCACATTTCAGTTCGGCGTCATGGCTCAGGTTCAGACGATGCGCGCGGTGCTCATCAAAGATGGAGAGGGTCCAATTGAAAACCTGTACGTCGGCGAGACGCCCAGGCCTGTACCTGGAGCAGGTCAGGTGCTCGTACAGGCAAGTCTTCTCATGCTACCGCCTTGTCGCCGCTCTGATGTATGCGTGTGTTGAACATGGGCACAGGTGAAGGCGTTCGGCCTCAATCGCATGGACATCATGCAGCGACGCGGGGGCTACCCTGTGCCCCCTGGTGCCTCAACAATCCTGGGCGTAGAGTTCTCTGGGCATATCTCCGCACTAGGGCCAGACGATGTCTCTGGGTGGCAGGTTGGTGACGAGGTCTTGGGGCTGACGGGCGGGGTGAGTGCTCCCGGCCCTCTTCGCTCGTGCGAGTTTTGCTGACAGGTGGGTGCACCCGCCGTGCCGTCAGGGTGCGTATGCGGAGTACGTCGTTGTTCCGCAGGCGAATGTGCTCAAGAAGCCGGCCCACCTGACCTGGGTGGAGGCCGCCAGCATCCCCGAGAACTTCCTCACGGGTACGCGCCCGGCCGCATTCAGGTAGAAGGCTTACCTTTTGGCAGCGTTCCAGGCGCTCGTGCTGGTCGCAGAGATCCAGAAGGGCGATGATGTGCTCGTGCACGCAGGCGCCTCGGGCGTTGGCGTCGCTGCGATCCAGCTGGCCCGTTTCCTCGGCGCGTAAGTATCCGATTCTGTCCCACCTGCGTGTCACGGGTATCGAATAATGCCATACGATGGTGCTAATGATCTGCATAGGAGGACAGTTACTGCTACGGCATCGACCAGGGAAAAGCTTGATTGGTCGCTGTCACTCCCATCTGGGGCGACGCATGCCGTGAACTACACGACAGAGGACTTTTCGGACGTGGTGAAAATGGCCACGATGGGAAAGGGCGCCGACGTGGTCATTGACGTAGTCGGCCAGTCGCACTGGGAGAAGAACATCAACGCGCTCGCCATTGACGGGCGCATGACTCTCTTGGCGACCATGAGTGGTGAGGAGTCATTCCGCGGACATATGCAAGTCCTCGTTGCGCTCACGCTAAGGAAATTCGTTTTGATCAGGTTCAGAGATCCCCTCGGTCGACCTCCGCCCAATCCTATACAAGCGTCTCCGCATCCAAGGATCCACCCTTCGATCGCGCTCAATGGAGTATCAGGCAAACTTGATTGCACGGTTTGATTTGATTTCGGATTTGATCTCCTTTGAGACTGCTCCCGACATGCATCTTTAAGGTTCAAGGACGAGGCTCTTGCACATATCACAGGAAGCCAAGGCAATGGGCCAATGCACACTTATATCCATAAGGTCAGGGCGTTTGTGTGCCCGGAATTCTCTGGCTGATGTTCCCTTTTTTTTTGCAAGGTGTACTCATGGACGAAGATACAGGACGCTACAAAGGAGATGGAACACAATAAGAACAGGTGCGTGATCACACGGCGAATTATTTAGTGCCCAGTAGCTTAACCGATTTCGGTTTACGGGAACAGCGGAAAGATCATTGCTGAGGTCGTTTGAGTGAGCAGTCTTGCTTTAGATAGTGATAGAAGCGGGATTGTGATAGCCCGTGCTGGTGCTCAATCGTGAATGGGAAGCCTTGTGTTAAGAGAATGTTTGACCGTATGGGTGAGCGTCTGGTCTAGTGCCAGCCCAGCAGAGACTGGGATTACGTGAAGAGGGAACAAGTCGCCGCCTCGCTCAAATCCCCAAGCCGTGCTTCTTGATCCCGATCTGGCCCGTGATTGAAGTTGACACGCAGTCTTTCGCGTCTCTGATGCCTTTCGCAGTGTCCTCTTTGGCCTTTCGTGTCCAGGGACGCAGGTCACAAACTATTCTGTAGACACATGTAACACAGAGGGTGCCTCGCTCAGAGTCGTCGCAGTTGCTCAGCAGCGCCAGGGTTGTGCGTGATCAGCGCATTGGCTCGAGAAGACGCGCGGGTTGGTCATATTTTCAGGACAATGACAGACAACGTTGCACCCTCGCGGTTCAGAAGCTCGAAGCTGCGCTAGTGCCCTTCGACTCCGTCTGACTTGGTGTCATGTTCGCAGCATTCGCAACATGCCGCAGAGTGATTTTCTCAACCGTTGGCATGCTTCCGTTCCCCTCGCTATGGAGGCGTGACACCTGCAGCAGCGCGTTTTGTTTACCGACGACAGGCTATGGGGACAATGACTGGCAGTGCGCATCGAGCCGCTCGATCGCAGGTAGCCATACGGCACTCAGCTTTGGCATTGATACTATCAAATTCTTACGAGACGCGGGCCCAAATCTGATTGCTTCTCTCGCCAGAGATCACTGAGAAATCACCGTAGTGCGAACTTCGCAAGGTACAGTCCTCCTAGACCGGGAAATCGATTGTAGCGCTCCGGTAGCGTCTGTGCCGGTCCACCAACCCCAGACACTTCTTTTCAGTATAAACCACCGTAGTCTGCATAAGCGCCTTGGGCCTCTGGTGCTTGTCAAGAACATATCATATCACAGCACATCACCACTATCCGCTGTAACCGGATCTTCCCATGTCGTTGCAAGTCGCTGTGAGCAGTGGCAGGCCGCGGCGCCTCGTGCCTGATTGACTCATCGCTTCCAGTTATGTCCTTCATGCATACCCCTTTGCTCCACCCTCGAAACCTAACAACATGGGCGTCTCCCAAGCGCTATTGACACAGCTCGTCTTAGAGTTCTAGGTTTCCATTCTTGGATCCTATGCTCCTGTGCACACATATCATTGCTCAGCGGCATTCAGCGCGATGGCTCCGTATATAAGAGTCGTCGCTGCATCTGCCGCCACCCAGTATCTGCCGTCTTCCACCTCTCTCTTCTTGCGCCTGCTACCATGAGCTCTGCATACTCTACCCACACCATGCCCATCAAACAGGCTGCCTACGCCACGTCAATCCCCTCCTCATCATACACGTCCTCGCAGTCCTCGCAGTCAAGCTCGCGCATCAGCTTTCTATCCTCAATAGGGTTTGGCGGTTGCGCACGTTCACAGACCCCATCCCAGGCCGCCATCCGCGCGAGCGCAAGCAGCCAAGGCGCTGTCTTCTTCTGACCACCGCCATCACCATCCACGCAATCACTCTGCATACCTCCAGCGCAGTGCCTACCACCTACCACCACTATAATCGTGCACCCTGCCGCGCAGGTGTTATCGCCATCCTGGCTCCATTCTAGCCATTACCCTTATGCCATCACACCACCTAATATCACGCCCATACATCGCTCGCTGGGTCCCGGACCCCCTCATCCGTCCGGCCCGGTGTAATATGGAGATCGCACGCCATTTCATATGGCCTGGAGGAGCTCCGCTAATACCTAGACGGAGGGCACTGGAGCACAGCGGACAGAAAAGTCTTTTGCTTTTCCGTAACTGAACTTGTTGACTGTGACCATATCTTCCTTCCATATCTCCTGAGCTAATCTTATCTTTGTCGCATTAAGCCCACCTATTTCTATTACCATAGTCGTACTCTTTCTACCGCCTGATTCGCTACCTACGCCGTATCCCGTATCAACTAGTACTGTGCCCCAGCACACATGCACATCCTGCAGAGGACTTTCTTTTCTTCTAATCAATCTGTCATCCAGGTGTAATATATAAAATATGCTTGGCGCATCTGCGTCAGGTTTCTCATCCGAGTCACGACTATGTCGCATCAAACACAATAAGACGTATCACGTCAGGGCCCCCGTTTTCCTAACATGCCATGAGGTTTATCAATTATGCCCTCACAGGTGTTGGGTAGCAAGCGCTCAGCTAGTCCCAGAGCCCTATGGCTTATGCACCATGAAACGTTCCGCGTTATGACAAAAGTGCATTATGAGTGTCTACTGTATAACGATGGCCCGTCATTCATCATATTCATCCCTCGCCCATTCATTCACTGGCCGGGGCCGGCCTACATTAATGAGATTGCCGCTGGAATGCGCGTCACGGTCGGCGGTATGGAAGAGTGTGCTCTGGGCGTTAGCACGCACGACGATGTGCTGTGGGTGGATTCCAGATGACCCGGGATCTTGCACAGTTCGCCTCGCGGACTCAAAGGGGTGCTGTAAATCAAGGTTGCAGTACACGCCGCACCAGCAGCCGTAAGCGTGATAGTGCCAGGCACCGGCGGAAAAGCGCTCTCCAGTGAATCAATGCGTTCGAAAATTAGAGCCATATTACGTATTTGCTTCGGTGCCTCCCGAACCCACTGCTACTCAGTCCCAGCCCAAACCGCAACTGTTTTTTGTATACAAATAAGTTTTTTTAGATCTTCCACCATGCAGTGCACTGGCAGTGGTCCATTGATGATCACAGACAGGGCTGTCCATGCCACGTCAGAACCACTGTCCACGTCCGAACAAAATAACGCCGCCGAGGATCCCCAGACTGTGTATGCAGTGCGGAGGCTGTGGGGCATCAACACCGTCAACAACCCTCAAATATGCTGCACTGCAGCGCGTGCACCAGCCAGCTTCTCAACCTGCTGTCAGCTAACTGCCGACGCCCTATCGCCGCCAGGGCTACCAGCAGCGGTTCTGGCATCTCCGTGTTGAATGATGGATGCCACAGCGCGCGAGGAAGCGGGCGTGGCAGATGTGCCGTGATCTACTGATGACAAGTTCACACGACGCACTGCGTCGTATCGAAGTCCGAGGTCTCGTCTATGCAGATAAGTTCTATATATGCGACGGTCCGTCATTGGGCCGTAGTCTAGGTCTCGGGCTCAGCGGGGGTGAAATGACTGACTCATCTGCATACTATAACCACGGGGGCCGCAGGAGCCCTAATCCTGAGATTAGCAATGTCGTGCCAAGAGGACACCACAACTAGAGTTCTCGGCATACGCCTGTCCACAACTTACAGCGCTGGTGCGTGTTGCTGAATCGCCCGACTATACTGGTGCTGCGACTACCCACAACCCTGGAAAAAGTAATGGCATCGCACCTACGAACGGAAGGCCAAAGTCAGGTGCAGGTGGTAGTCTTGCTCAAGCAGACACATAGCTTCGTCGACTTCTGACCCATCGTTGAGGTATGAGAGCAACGGTTACTGAGACGCGTCGTATCCTGTTCGCTTTGGGAGGATAGACAATTCTCGATCGGCAGTAGTTGTATGGACTACATCAAGCATGTCCGCTCGGTTCGGTACCGGTGCAGGAAATGGAAAAAGATGCGAGCAATTTCCTGCAGGACAATGAACAGATTGCGTTCTCTCACAACACAGCCCAGGAGAATGAACGTCCGTGGTCGTCAAGTGAGCACCCATCTTCTGAATGTCAAACAAGCTTCGCAACACGTATCCAACGCCTGTCGTGAACGGGAGACAGGGTTGTTTATGTCACATTGTGTTGACTGATAAGAAAATTTGGCTGCTCTTCTGACCTTCTGAAAGAGTTTGTCATCATCACTTACTAGGCCTAAAAGTCAACTTCCAAACCCTCACGTCGCGTTAGGCTAAAGGGATATGTACTTACTGTATACTGCATATCGTGAATTGTGTCGACTGCGATAGTGATTCTCTCAATCGCGTTCTTACTGAGCAGGTATTGGTATCTGACAGTGCCATCCCTACCATGACATACTTGACATCTAGAGCTTCCCGCGGACACCTGTCTGCCATACACCAGTCCGCAATTCACGTCGCTGACGCGCATCCCACCATTCTAAGATAGTCTCCACGACTTCCTCTCGATTCTGTAGTGAACGATCATTCAGCGAAAACAGTCTGCCGCAAGTGATTACATGAATCGCGTACACCAGGACCCATAAAGATATGATCAGCTTCCTCTACAAAATGCAAGTTGTGTGTGCCCTTGCTGCGGCTCCCCAAGGCTCTGGAATAAATCAACGCGTCATACCTGACGACAAAGATGACGCATCAAACCCTGCTACCTTACCCTCGAGCGTAAAAGCACGACTTACGGGGGCACTACTGTATCCTTCAGGCCATGGATCGTAAGGACATCTGTTTCCTCTGGGAAGCGGTCCCAGACGGTGGACGTATCCCATCTAGCAAACTCTTCCAGGTCCTGAGGATAAATGCGACCAACTACAGATCGACGCGCAACAAGCACCTCCCAGTCGACATAGCCCTGGGTCTTAAATCCATCCATCCAATGTGCGTTGCTCTCTAATCCGAAGTCAATTCCTCTGCCGCATAGGCAGCGCGAGAGCGACGAACCGTAAACTTTCTGGCAGGAAGCGCAAAGGCGTCAGCAGCATTGTAACAAAGTTGTAAAACGGAAGGGTATCGTACGGCCATCCTGTAACGCCCAGACACGTTCACCATCGCGCCGACGCCGCATCCTTCAGGCGCCGTGCACAGCCAGTGTAGCGCGACGATGCTCCCACGCGAGTGACCGACCAGCAAGTCGACTTGGTATCCGAACTCTGCCTTGAGGTGTTTGACGACGACATCTATGTCCTCGACGTCCTCCTTGAGCGCGCCTTGCTTCCATGGACCACCTGTCTCATGCGCACCTCTGCGCCTATTGGGGCACCACCACGTGAATAGATGACAGACGCATGCTCACCTAAAGTCAAACCGGAACGAGTCCAGAGGTAAACGAAGCGCTAGTCTCTTCTGGAATATGTAGTCCTTGTGGCTGTTCGTGTTGTATATCCAGCTTGGATGAGCGCGATGGCTGAGCGAGATCGCATGTACTTACCCCATTGTTCCGTGGAGGATCTTCCCACAAGTACAGCCATCGATGACGTGCAATAGTCTAGAGGGCTTATCAACTTACCAGAGCAATCTTCCGGCCATTGCTGGGCTTGTCTGGTTCAAGTTGTTCCAGGACGCCTACGATGGAGATACTTTTGTCAAGTGGGTGGGGAATATACAGCTTAGTCGACTTCTGGGTCGTCATTGGCGGCAAGGCGACGAAGAAAGGGAGAGGGAACGGGGTTGTCCATGGGTTCTATACTAGCAAGCTAGGGTGTGGATTTTTTGAGCTATAGCGCTTTTGGGCTGTCGGTCGGCAACAACTGGTAGCCGGTTGAGAAAAACATACGGATTTGAAAGATATACAACATATCATTGTGGAAATTTGTGCGCCTCTATCCAAAGATGTTATCGGTACTGTACTGTGCAGCGTACAGTAGAGTAGCACAAATTACGCGAAAGAAAAGTTGATCACGCTAGAATATACATCGGCGGCTGTGCCTAGCTCCCTTGATATGTAGTATTGCGTACCCATTTTCTGGGTGTCGACTAAGGGACCTTTTCCCTTATAATTTCTGGCCTGGCCCCACCGTTCAAATCCTTCTTTCTCTTCAGCATTTTCACCTTTTTCTTCTCTCCCACAGCCCCCACAAACCGTTTTGTTTCAACTCTTCCTTAGATAGCGAGCTTTCTGTTGATGGGGCGTTCACTTGCATGGTGCGGCGGTGTGTTTGCTGCCAAAGTATCTTCCCCCCCTTTTTTTTGATTCTTTCTTCACCGGGACAGGTGCCTCGACAGCTTCATTCGACAAGGTTCACATGTGATATTAGCAGGCCATGAGAGTCATGAGGTAAAGGCTTGCGAATTCTGGGAGCATGTCATGTCGGACGGAGTCTTGAATACAAGCTTCCGTGCGAGTCCGGCGCTCATCTAAAGTGCCAGGTCATCGAAATGACTACTTCCGTGCCCGCTGGTGTAGTAATGAGATATACCCGGAAAAATAATATGTCAAGCGACTGGCTGGTAGAGGGCAACTTTGGAGTTGAGGCGTAGTACCGACACTGGGTGACTTCTCGTGAGCATCTAGAAGTGCTAGATGGACTCTAGATCTAAATTTTCGAGTCCTGCCCGTGAACTTTCAAATTGTAGAGTTCCCCTTTAAATTGTATAAGACATAAAACTCTAAATCAATAACAATAGAATTCTAGATTGTTAGACTGCCCCATGGATGATGATAGCCATGGCTTGCTGCAATCTCTGGCCAATGATGATGATCTCCATGAAGAGGAGTTGTTCAACATGGCAGCCATGGCCACTTTCCTCCTTACAGGGACCTTGTTGAGACAGCAAGAAAAGGCTGAATGCTGCCATCTCCATCATTTATACCTCCTGCACCAAAATCTCATGCCCAACCCAAATCATGACACACCATGGCAGCATTTGTGTGCCAGCAAGGGCAAAAGGGCCTTCATTACCACAATGGGTATTGATGTTGAAACCTTTGAATATATTGTTGACTGTGGATTCTCAGCTGCTTGGCATTCACTACCTATCCCTCACTCTGATGTCTCCCAATCAGGTCACCCATGCCTCATATGATGCTTGCTTGATGTGGTGGGTGCACTAGGCCTCATACTTCACTATCTGAACTCAACCATGTATGTGCAGGTTCAGGCAGGCAAGGACAAGGATGTTATTGATCATAAGCAGCAAGCAGATAGTCCCAGTGAGGGATAGTATAGCAGACATCATCTGCAGCAGAGTGAGAGAGAGTTGTGAATGCAGTAGGTGGCACAACATGGTTTAAGTACACTGCAGGGATATGTGTAAGAGGGAGAATAAGATGGCAGAAGTAAGTGGTACTCACTCAGACAATGTAGAAGATGTCTGAGGAGTTGTAATATAATGTGTCCATCTTATATAGTAAGTGTAGGCAAGGTTGGAGTGGAGTGTGTATTGTAAAGTACAACAACTACCATAGATAGAGGGGATGCACATTGTCCTGGAGAAGTGAGTGGAGTGTGAGTGTGTGGAAGTGTATGATAAGTGTGTAGACATAAAGAGTACATGTGAGGGAGTGATAATGAGCAGGAAGGTAAGCCATACGAAAGATATAGTACTACATGTAAGAATTCAACAAACCATGCATGAGATCTCACTCCAACAAATCTTTGCTCTCATTCCTACCAGCATCTCATGCTATTTGTCATTCACCCTCATAATTCTGTTGTATACATTTCAACTAATGCAGGATGCACAAATTTCATGGCCTACAGAGAGGCATATGGAGCAGTTCTTGAAATGGATATGCAAGCATCACCCAAGGCTCTGGGGTGCATTTGGATTTATCAATGGACTCAAGCTGCCAGTTCGGGAATCCTCCAGCCCAGAAATAGAGAATGCAACCTATAATGGGTGGCTCCATGAACACTCTATCAGCTGTATCTTGGTGTTTGGGCCAGATGGTGAGTTATATTTCAAATATTTCCCCCTACATCACTTTAATCATCCCAATCCTACACTAGGTACTGTCATAGCATGCAGGCTGAATGCCCCAGGAAGCTGTCAGGACGCATTTATTTTTCTCTTAATTATACGATTTCTTTTATCCTTATTGCTCAAGATCTACACAAGATATCTTATCAGATCATGTAGATCTTATCGCGATTATGTATGACTCATTCATCATTTGTCATCGGCTAAATTACTGTACACATATGACACATATTCCCACAGTCGCTTACAGAGCTTCTCACAGATGCTGCACATCCTTACTGATGCTGTGCAAGTTGCTTATTGATCGTTCACAGGAATGCTGCGCATTCCTTTATGATACACCTGCCCTAGAGTACATACATGGTCCGTGTGCAGGTTTCCATTAGTATATATACTTCAGCTGTATCGTAGTTACTCTTCAGCTGAATACATCTGGGATATCCGTTTGCACAAGCGTGATCTCATCCCTCTTGTTAGCCCTTCTCCCTTCTCCTACATTGTGTGACCTTGCTGGCAAACGTCGGCCTCACAGAAGCTGGCATGACTCAAAGGTTGCCCTGATGAAAGCAGGCCATGTGTGTAAGGAGGATACAATTGTTCCTTATTCTTTGTAATCATGTTTACAATCTACTTATAGTAGTCTATGTATGAGTCTATGTGTGAGTGTATGTGCATGTATAGTACCAAGGATGAAAACAGAAGGAGAAGTATAGTCAGTATTGTACAGATGTCAACACCCCCCCATACTATGCATGCGCATGCACTAAGAAAGTCCAAGCCCAAGGTGATGAGCAGAAAAGGGTGGAAAAGATAAGGGTTTGGTAAGGATATCTGCAGTTATGAGAGAAGAGGGAAGGTGATGAACAGAAATGGAACCAGAGGAGATACATTCCCATTTGTAGTGATGATGGATGTTGATGTGTTTTGTACCACATGTAATCACAATTAGTAGCAATATCAATGGAACCCTTGTTGTCACCATAGAGTAAAAGAGAAGAAGAAAAGGGGAAACCAATCTCCATGAACAGCAACCAAAGCCACATCCCTTGCACTGCAGCCTGGGATAGCAACATATACTCTGCCTCAGTGGAGGAGAGCCACACCATGTGCTGTTTTCTGGAAGACCAGGTGATAGCACCTCCACCAAGAAGAAAGGCATGAGCTCCAATTGACTTGTGGTCATCCCTGTCTGCTGCCCAGTCAGAATCTGAATAGCTGATGACCCCACTTCCTTTTGCATTACCATACCACAAGTCCATTGTGCCTTGCAGATATTGTAAGATGTGTTTAGTGGATGAGAGGTGTGTGGGAGACAGATTAATGAGGAATTGTGAAAGCTTCATGATGGCAAATGAGATGTCAGGTCTGGACACAATGGCAGCATATAAAAGGGAACCAATTAGCTGCTGGTAGTTGGACTTTGTCAGGCTTCAATTTATTGGAGCATTTAGTCTTTTCTTTTCTTTTACTTTCCTTTTACTTTTCCTTTAGATTAGATTAGATTAGATCTTCTTTCCTTTCAGTCTATCAGATCTAATCTAGATCTTTATCTACTTACCTTCTTTTGTTGCTTCTCCTCTGGATGCGCCCATGCTGCGCATGACGTCATTACTTACTGCGGGTACTTACTGTAGCTGCCTACCCTAGAGTACTGTGCTGGTCTGTGCGCGCTTTCCTTTAGTATATAAGTAGCTGTAGTATTATCAATATACTCCAGCTTGTTATGGCTGGCAAATCCTTTCTTTTGGAGTGATCCTTAAGTTAGTGCATGCCGGTCTCCCTTACAGGGATATGTAGGACTGCCATCTTACAGACTTGACAGATGGTGATGTGATGTAGGAGGGATCTGCCTTGACAAGCACAATACCTGGGGGTAATGGAGTTGTTGTGGGGTTACAGTTGGTAAGTTGGAAGCATTCCAACATGTCACCTATGTATGCCTTTTGATCAATGGCTAGGGTGCAGTTAGAGTGATCACGAGTGATATGTAAACCAGGATACAACTTGATTTCACCAAGGTCTGTCATTTGGAAAGTGATTGTAGCATTGCTTTGCATTGTTCAACTTCTTCCAGAGATCCTCCTAATATTGTGATATCATTGATGTATAAGACTATGATGAGTGGTTAGGAGGAAGAGGTGGAGATGTACATCCCTGAGTCAGAAAAGGTGCAGATGAAAGAGTGGTTTAGAAGTGTGCCATTCATCTTGTGATGCCATTGCCTTGATGCCTGCTTTAGGCCATAGATGGCCTTTGACCTTCCCTTCTGTCCCAGGTGTGACAAAGCCTTGTGGCTGTCCCATGTAGATCTCTTCATCCAGATCACCATTGAGAAAAACTGTTTTTACATCCATGGAATGAACTTCCCAGTCTTTCAAGGGCAGCAATGGCCAGGAGAGAGTGAAGTGATTCAAAGCAAGCCACTGGGGAGAATGTGTTACGAGGCACTTGCTTTGGCACCTTGTAACATTTTTTCTTTTCTTCTTTTTCTTTTTTATCTTACTTACTATAAGTGTAGTATTAACTACAGCTTGAGCTTAGCTCATACTTATAGTAAGGACTTTCATTTCCTTTATAGTACTTTAGTATTTACATACTAGAGTGTGAGCTTAGCTCCAAGTACTATAAAGCTTTCTTTCTTCTTTTTATATCTTTATTTATTATAACATTTACTTGCTAAGGACTATTACTATACAATTAGCAAGGACTTGTCTTACCTCATCTTTGTTTATCTTTGTTTATCTTTGTTTATCTCTCATTCATCTTGCACTTGTGGCTATACTTACTTAGCTTACTATGGACACATCTCAGGTCACATGACTCTGTTGATTGCTGTGCAATCATCATTGATCTGTGAACCTTATTACTTGTATTATCTTTAGGATGCACTGTTTGTATAAGTAGTTGAAAGCCTGGTGGTCTTAAACCCCAGTCTTGTCAACTTCACAATCTAGGGATTCTCCTATACTGTGCTTGACCTAAGCTCGTTACAAACTTGCCCTTCTTCAAAGAACTAAGTCTAAAGATCTCTAAGCCACTCTAAGCATTGCTAAGACATCCTAAACTTGTCACTCTGGATCCTTGTTTAGTCATTTGTGGTATCATCCTCATCACTATATCATTGATCCCACTCTTCATTGTCATCAGGAATGGTTACTATGCTTACCAAGTGCATATCAATTACCTTGTTACCAGGGGTATTGTTATCTCAGACCTTCCCTAAGACTGTCCAACAGGCCACTCTTAGCAGAGTGTTTCAGTGTAGTTGACTCCATGAATTTGGGTGTACCCTTTTGCTACAAGTTGTGCCTTGTATTGACCATCAGCTTTCTGTTTAAAAACCCATTTGTTGCCTATGAGACTGTGTCCTGGTGGAAGGTCAATGAGATCCCATGTGTGTAGGTTGTGCAGTGACTGTATTTCTTCCTTGCATGCAGAGTCCCAAAGGGCTGCATTTGGACTCAAGCATGCTTGATTGAGGGTCAGGGGATCATGCAAGACAGCATGGGAAAGGAGCACTGCAATTGAGGGTCCATCCTGAGGCATGGCAAAGACATTGTCCATGTCATCAGACCCCCCCTTGCTGAGGATGTTGACAAAAGCATGGGGTCCATAGGAACTGTCTGCAAAACAAGTGGGGTGATGACCCAGGTGCTGGGAGCAATGCAGAGCAGGCACAGGAGGTATATCCTCAACACCATGTTTATTATGGTGCTGAACAGCAGGAGAGCTGTGGTGATGCAGCACAGGAGGAGCATCAGCCAGGCTGTCATCAAGGTGCACCATGTGACAGGCACAGACATGCAGAGGAGGCGAAGTGGGGACAGGGACTGGCATGTGAGGAGGAGTGCCAGGTGGCACAGGGGTTGGCACAGGAAGTGGTGCAGGAGTGGCAGCAGCTGGAGGAGCAGGCGCCTCAGGAGCAACACCATTGCCAACACCAGGAATCAGGGGGACAGCAGGTAGGTCATTGCAAGGAGCTGTAGCACCACCTGCAAAAGGTGCAGGTCAATTGCCATTGTCAGAGTCACTGTTGGTACTGTCACAGCTGTCATTGTTGGAGAAACTATCATCAGAGTTGGTGGGTGCAATGGCAGGAGGAGCAGGAGGAAAGGCATCGAAAACAGTGGGAGATGTGAGTGACTCAACCACAGGGAAGACACCCTCCTCAAACATGGCATCTCAACTAACAATTGCACAATGGGACCCTCTGTCCCAGAAGACCCATCCCTTGGTACCTGCTTCATACCCAACAAAGGTGAGTGGTCTTGAATGCAGGCTGAGTTTGGCATGTTGATGGTCAGGTATCTTCACCCAGGCATGGCAACTGAAAATGTAGAGGTGTGAGACATCTGGGGGAGAGGAGGACAGGGACCACCACAACAGGGGAGTGTTCCAGTCAAGACAGTGTGCAGGTGAGAGATTGTACATATGGATGGTGGCATGAGCCATGTATTCCCAAAACCCAGATGATAATCTGGTGTGATGGAGGAGAGAAAGGGAGTGGTCAAGGATAGTGCAATTCCATCTCTCAGCATGTCCATTCTGTTGTGGGCTGTAGGGTACCATACACTGGTGAGCAATACCCTGATCCCAGAGGAGTGCATCAACCCTAGCATTAATATACTCTCCACCATGATCAGAACACAAATCTGAGGGCCAACAACCAAAGAGCATGTGTACTTGTGCGAGGTAGTGTTCAGGGACCAACGAAAATTGATCCTTGTGCTTTATAGGACATACCATGCCAAACCCAGTGTAATCATCCAGAAAGCTGGTGAAGTAGACATTCCCTGAGCTGATGGATGCAGTGCTGACAGGCCTGACCAGGTGTGAGTGGACAAGGCTGAGCACTTTGGTGGCATGAGTGTGGGATAATCGAAATGGGGAGCAAGGCATCTTGCCCTGTAGACAACCAGAGCAGGGTGAAGAGGGAGAACTTCCAGTAGGGATGGTAAAACTGGACAGTTGAGAAGGGTGTATGCAGCTGACAACAGCTTTGGAGAGGTGTCCTAGGTGTTCATGCCATAGACAAATGGAAGGGGGAGTGATGGTGTTGATACATGGGATGGGAGAGAGTTCAACCCAGTATGTTCCATCACAGAGAGTTCCAATACTAAAGACTTGTCCATCTTTGGTGATTGTGCAGGAACCTTTTTGGTATGTAACGCAGAAACCAAGTCTGTCAAGTTTGCTGATGGAGAGAAAGCAACCAGAGGCTCCTGGGACATGCAACACATTTGAAAGAGATAGAGATACAATCCAACCATTAGGTAGTTTGTGGTGATGTTGATATGTGCTGTGCCGGGCTGAAGGGAGAAAACAACCACAACCACAACAATGCTGGAGGGTGCGAGTTGTAAGGTTCTCTAGACACCAAGGTAAAAGGAGTTTTAGTAGTTAAGGGCGATAGCACAATGTGACTAGGGTGACAAAAGGGAATGCAATTCTTGTAACAAATGGGTGATATGGCAAGATAAAGAAAACACAATGCAATGGAGAATGCAACTTGAGGGAGGACGCGATAAAGAACACAACTGGACACAATGCAATAGAGAATGCAAATGGACACAACACAATGGAGAATGCAACTGAATGCAATGCAAAATAGACATGACCTATGAAGAACATGCTATTTCTTTGTTGATGGAAATGTGGAGGGAAGATTAGGGCTTGCTTTTTCACTTGGAGCTCAGATGGAGAGGAGAAGTCCAATTGTGGGCAGGGAAAATCTGGTCCTTTTCTGACAGATGATGCACTATCTAAATACAAGTCTAGCTCCAAGGCTGGGGCACAACAAATCACAACAGAAAATTTACAGTGCAGGGGTAGATCATAGGGGTATTTGAAATGAATGGAGTCTGGACACAAGTGAATAAAGTATCATACTATATTGGATGAGCAAAAGTGGAATAGCATTGATCACACCAAATGCTGACTGCATGACTTGTGCCTCCATGGTTACTTTGACTGGTCTAGACTGTGCCTCAGCCTATTTGTCTTATCCCTTGTTGGCTGACCCAGTATTGTTTTCCGATGCCTGTGCAAATGAGTGATTACTGCAACTGCAGATGATTGTCATGTGTGGCATGTTAATGTCACTGTGTTCACCTGATATCGCTGATGGTTGTTTTCCGGTGTTACGTGCGCATGATGCTCATCAACATGTGCATGAGCCTCTCCCAATACAAGAGATGGATGACCCATTGCCAACTGTTATGCTTTGAAGGGCAGTTGTCAAGTAGTTGGATAGATTGTCCTTATGGGGTGAGATGTGGTCAGTGCAACTGGATTCCAGCATCCAAGAGCTGGATCCTCTGATGTAGTGACAAGCATCAGATGAGGAGGAGGTGGACATGTTGTGTATGCTAGCTGTTGTTCCTTCTTCACCTTTTTCTTCATCTTTATCCTTCCTTCGACTCACAGAGTACTGGTGGTGATGATAATTGGATGTTTTAGGTGAGGAGTAGAATATACCCATGATTGTGGGGACAAAAACAAAGAACAATAGCTGGGAAAGTTGTGAGATGGTGGAAGTGATGACAAGAATTGAGGAGGATACAATGGTGATAGCTCTGAGCCAGACAATGGAGAGAAGAGTCCCACATATAACCTGGGCAGGGCCCATAACCTGATGAAAGCAGGCCATGTGTGGGAGGAGGATACAATTGTTCCTTGTCCTTTGTAATCATGTTTACAATCTACTTATAGTAGTCTATGTATGAGTATATGTGTGAGTGTATGTGCATGTATATGTTGTTATACAAGGTTCTTCACCAACTTTCCTATCTTCAGATTTCCAGACTTTGTGTTACATTTACTTATATCTTTATTTGTGCTCATGCGTTTGACTTGTTACTTTACATGTACATGTGGCAC
>QLPN01004607.1:6241-31660 GCA_003314395.1 Albatrellus ellisii | reverse complement strand
GGGGGGGGGGGGGGGGGGGGGGGAGGAGTGGCCACAGGCAGAAAGAGGTTGAAGATGGTCAGCACAGATGACACATCAAGGGCAGGGAAAACATCCTCCTGGAAGATGGTGTCCTGGGTGATGACTGTGTGATGGTGAGCACTATCCCAAAAGACCCATCCCTTGGTACTGGACTCATACCCCATGAACACAAGAGGTCAGGACTGGGGCCCCAACTTGGAGTGCAGGTGGTCAGGTGTCCAAACCCAAGTGTGGCATCCAAAGATGCAAAGATGCGACACATCAGGAGGAGCATCAGCTGGGGCCCACAGGGCAGCAGGACTGTGCCATGCCAGATGGCACATCGGAGACAAGTTGTAGGTGTGGACAGTGGCACGCATGGCAAGCTCCCAAAACCCAGAGGAGAGACTGGCATCGTGAAGGAGCACAAGAGCTCTGTCAAGGATGGTGTGATTCCACCACTCCACACAACCATTTTGCTGTGGAGAATATTGCACTGTCCATTGATGCTCAATACCCTGTTTGAGGAGCATCTGGTCCATGGTAGAGTTGATGTACTCCCCCCCCCTATCGGAACAAAGGGCCTTGGGCCAGTGACCAAAGAGAGTGGACATATGTGCAAGGAAGGATGACAATGCTGTGGAAAACTGACTCTTATGCTGCAGAAAATAGACAGTACCATAGCCAGAGAAGTCATCCAGGAAGGTTGTGAAATAAAGAGTGCCGGAGCCAAGCATGGCACAACTGACAGGACCAACAAGGTCAGAGTGCATGAGCCCAAGGACATCAGGAGCACATGAATGGGATAGGCAAAAGGAAGTGTGAGGGAAACACCCCATGACACAACTGGGACAGGGAGCAGAGGTGTGCTCAGAAGGAGGAGGTGAAAACCCAGAGACCTGTGATGCCTGAAGACATGTAATGACCTGCATGGACAAATGTCCAAAATGTTGGTGCCAAGTATGGAGGGTTGGGGATGTGAAGGAGTGAATGGAAGGGGGAGAAGGTAGATTCAACCAGTATGTCCCATCTTGTAGTGACCCAACACTGCAGATGTGACTGTCTTGTGATATAGTGCACTCACTGCTTGAATAGAGGACCTGAAATCTGGTGCAGTCAAGATGACTGATAGACAAAAAACAGCCAGAGGCTGCAGGTACATGCAGGACTTGGGACAGCTGCAGGGTTACCATATCCCCAGAGGGAAGCTGATGTTGCTTCAGACAGGTACCTGACCTGACACAGGATATAGTGGACCCATTCCTGACGACCACAGTTCTGAAGGCCATTATGAGACTGGAGTCTGCATATATCCCTAAAGGTGGGAGACTGGGCACACTCAACTAAAGATCACTCAATAGAAGAGGAAATCCAGCCATAACTAGCTGGAGTATATTGAGCTATACTACAGCTATCTATATACTCCAAGAGAAGGCACATGGACCAGCGCCACTACTCTAGGGCAGACCGCTACAGTACAATACTGCAGTAAGTATGGGAACATGCCAAAGGTGCATGCTATGACCTCATAGTCTAGAACATAGCAACAGTAAGTGAGATCTGATAAGGATTAGATGAGATAAGATGAAAGTAAGATCTAATCTTATCAGATCAACAAAAGAAACATAAAAGAAAAAGAAAATGAATAAAGAGATAAATGCGTCATAAAATGGTGCCTGACAGCCATGGGCATATATGTGGAGAAGTTGTCGCAGTGAGGGGAGATGTGGTCTGTACATCTGGAGTCAAGCATCCACCAGTCTGCACCATAGTAGCAAGCATCAATGTTAGAAGCAGAGGCAGACAGGTGGTTTATTGTAATAGTAGGCATACTGTCCCCAGCTGACTCTTTCTCTTTGTCCTTCCTCTTTGCTTTCACATCATCAGGTACCCCATGCAACACCCAACAGGTCTCCACTGTATGGTTGTGTCTCTTGCAGTGTGAGCAGAATTTCTTGTTATGCTTGGGTTGGGCCCCATTGCCCTGGAAAGCAGTGAGGGCAGAGGAAGGCTTCATTCTCAATTCCTTGTCAAGGATGCACCCTTGGATGTCCCCTAGGCTGAGGTTGCTGATGTCGCATGATGCAAGGATGGATGAGGTGAGGTGATGCCAGGACTGTGGGAGTGCATGTAGGATAATGAACACCATTTGCTGTTTGGTGATGTTGATGCTCAAGGCCACAAGTCGATCATGAATGACAAGGAGGGCATCTAGCTGCAGTATTAAGGGGAGATGCATATTGTATTTACAGATGAGCATTGACTGGAACTGGATGAAGGCTCCCATTGCTGACTGTCTCCCATATACATTTTTTAGTAGCTCCCAGGCCCACACAGCTTTGACATCCTCTGAGGCGATGGAGGTCACCAGCTGTGCACTGCAGTGCATGGATATGACTGCTTTTGCAATGTCCAAGTTGTCTTCCCAAATCTGTATTTTGTCAGCATTGGTGATGGTTTCTATGGGGAGACTGCCTTCAATAGGAGTCATGGAGAGGAGAGGAAGGGGTTTTGGTTTTGATATGGTATACCAAACTCCCATGATGACAAGTGCAGATTTGACAATGTTTGCCCATTGGTGGTAGTTGTCGGCTGATTCTAAGGTGATATTGATTTTGGGAACAGAGGCGGAGTGTGAGTGATGGATGAGTTGGAGTATGAGTAAAGTGCAACATAGGTGAGGAGAGTTAGAAGTGAAAGAGTTTACAAGGAGGAGTATTGTGAGGAGTGTGCAGGTGGCCTGGGCAGGACCCATAACCTGACAAAGGTGAGCCATGCATGCTGAAGGAACAGTTCTTATTCTTACATGACAGTACTATAGGCTACTTATAGTATGTACCATAATGCATGGACCATGTGTCGGAGATGTGAGGACGTGTGTGTGTATGTGGACTATTTGTGGATGTTGAAGTGTGTGTACAGTAGAGAACTTGAAAAAGGAAGTAGATGTGACTAAGCAGTAGAACGAGTTGTCAACAAAATGTAGTCATATCTGTACAGTAAGTGGTCTGATGACTAAAAGTGAATGAGCCATAGATAATCATGATAAGATCTACTGATGATTTGATAAGATGAGATAAGATATCTCTGGTAGATCTTGAGTGATAAGAGTAAAAGAAATCATAGAATGAAAAGAAAAATAAGTATGTTCTGACAATCACCATGTCATCTTCAGTGGATGTGGGCAGTGAGCCAGCAAGCTGCCACACCATGCTGGTATGGCAGTGGTGTGGGCATGCATGTGGGTGCAGGGTCCTGGTACAGTGGCAGCACAGGGGGCAGGTAGGGGCCTGCATGCTGTTGACACAGTGAGTTCATGTCATTCATGATCCTGCACTGTCATTGTAAGTCATCAAGGCACTGACAACTGAATAAGGGATGGGCATACTGATCAATGGACCTGAAGCTCAGTTTGCTATTGACAGTTGCAGGGCCAGAGCATGCTGCAGTAGGGTTGTAAAGAAACTTCACTGAATAAGAATAAGTTGTCAGTCATGGTTGGTACCTCATTGGTACCAGAGACCATGCCCTGCATGAGATCACTAATGCTATAGCAGAATCAGAGTTAATATCATGCAGTAGCTGATAATAACCTGATGTTACTGTCAAGGTCAAACAGTGTGACCCTCTGCACTGTGTGCAGTGTAAGGTGTGCCAATGCATGACTTGTCTGAGTCACTGCTGTCTTGCAGTCTCACTGTGGATGTATAGCACATGATGATTGCATGATGCATGACCTGATCAACACCCACAAGCACATGCATGATCCATCCTGACACCTGTGTCATCTTGAGTGGAGGTGGGTGCAGCAGGCAAGTTGCCATGCTGTGAGGCTGACACTAGATGTTGAAGCCAAACAACTGGGGAAGAAGGGCTAAAACAAATAAGGACAATCTCACTTCAAAGGCTAGTGGATATCCCAGATGATCAGAACTGGGGATAAACACTAAGTGAACTATTGTATTTATAGTACTGGAATCAGTGCACAGACCATGCTATACACTATAGGGCCAGAATATGAGAACAGAAAGAGATGAGGTCATAGCTAATAATAGGAGGGATGCATCAGTGCTGTACAATAAGTGCAGCAACAGTGAGAACAATAAGTAAGCACTCCACAGTCAGGGTGGGAACAATAAGTAAGATTCCACAGCAATAGTGAGAAAAGGAGTCATAACTACTTCATAAGCAGGCTGATTGGAGATTGGACACCTGGCACATGATAAGCCAATAAAGACAAACAAGACAAATGCATGACCATTGGATTCGCTTTGGTAGATCAGGAGTGATTGTAAGATCTATGGCAATAGAGACATAAGAAAAATAGCAAAAAAATAGAGAAAATAATGGCAGCCTGACATAGTGACAGCATGGACATTGGCCTGGAAGAGGTGTGCCAAAACTTGTGTGTTGGAGATCAGGTGTGGCACAGTCATGCTTATGTGATATGCAGCATGGGTGCAGTGCAGTCTAGGCACATAAAATTTGGTTACTTTGTTTTGTACACCTTGGTGTGATTGCCTTACCTTTTACCCCCCACCCCCTAGGACAAACATGCCATTTTGCAAGTGTTTTACCATTCATTTCAATGTTGTGTGATGTACATGGCACCACAGCAAAGAATTCTGCAAGGGCCAACATTTATTGAGCTATAATTCCAGGTCTCAGCATCTCAGCAAAACAATCTAGAGTACTGATTTCAAGTTCACAGAATCTGGAGGGGGGAGAGTACCCCCCCTCAGATTTAATGTTTAGAGACCCCCTCCAGCTCTAAACTGGATTACAAAGTCTCAGCTATCATCAGCTTCTCAGCCATTTATGTCTAGAGTCCATCAGGTGCTTCTAGAACCTCACAGGAAGTCATTCAATACCCATTGTGGTAATCAAGGCCCATTTGCTCTTGCTGACACATAAATTCTGCCATGCTGAACAACTCCTCTCCATGGAGATCATCATTGGCCAGAGACTGCAGCAAGAAATGGCTGTCATCACCATAGTGTATTATTTCAAATGAGGCAGTCTAACAATCTAGAATTCTATTGTTATGGATTTAGAGTTGATATGTCTTATCTCTATAATAATAGGACTATGATTGGTAAGCTCACCCATAAAATTGCATGTGAGGAGGTCAACACATGGTTGAGATATTGGCACTACAAAAAGTTGTCCCCTGGTGTGGCACACCATGTGCAGTATGCATGTGGCAATGCAGCATGTACACAGCAGTGTGGCACAATGTACCAGTGCACCCTGGCTTTTTTCAACCACTTGCACTGCTTCTCACTGCCCCCATGCTGCATGTACTGGCTGCTCACCACTGCCATTTACTGCATGCATCTATGGGCTGCTCATCACACCTGAGCTTCTACCCCCACACTGCATGCATTTGGCTGCTCACCACTGCCATGTGCTGCATGTGTTGGCTGCTCAACATTGTCATCATACCTGACTATACAGCATGTGTTGGCTACTCACCACCACCATGTGCTGCATAGTGTGGCTGCTTATCTTTTTTATTATAACAAAAAGCAGGAGCTGACTCATTTACTCTCCCCACAGACTATAACTCCCTCCCTCCCATGCTGCCACTGTACCAGCACAGTGCAGTGGCTTGCTGATTCACTGCCCATGTCCACTCAAGAGGACATGGGCAATTGGTACATCCATCCTCCTGTGCTCACCTATGTGCCCATGCCACTGCTGTAACAGTGCATGGCCCCCTACCTGCCCATGTGGCTGTTGTTCAAACAGCATGCTGCACATGGCCCAGTACTGCACCTCCACTGTAGCATGCTCAACAGACACTGTGGTTGAGATGCTGGCTGGCAACTGCACAGCACATGAGGTCATGCAGGCCTGCACCACTCTTGGCTGTGTGCCCATGTTGCTGCTGTGTCAACAGCACATCCCCCTGCTTGCCCACTTGCCCCACCTGCATCCACTCAAGATGGCATGAGTGATTAGTGCACCTCTCCTTCCCTTTCTTTCCAATGTCTGAGGACACTGCCTGCTTGCATACTCACATTGCTGCTGTGTCAACAGTACATGACCCCCTACTTGCTTGCCCACATGCATGCCACACTGCTGCCATGCCAGCACAGCATGGCCACTTGGTGGCTCACTGCCCATGTCCACTCAAGATGACATGGGTGACTAGTACATCCCTTCTCCTGTGCCCAACCATGCACCCACATTGCTGCTATGTCAACAGTGTGCAGTCACCTACCCACTCACACCACCACTGTATGAACAGCATGGCCACCACCTCCTCACCCACACTTCCACTGTGCAGACCTCCACATATTCCTCCTGCATGCACACTGCACTGTGCAACCCAGGTACAGTATCATTGTTGTGAAGGAGAATGTGTGCCACAACAGCAAGGGTGGCACACTGCAGGTGGACTATGATGGGCAAGACTCAAGTGTAAGCCTCCTGGTACTGATGTCAGAGCCAGATTCTGCAGCTCAAGGAGATCATCAACATTGCACACTGGCAGCATGGCTTTGAGGCAGTGTGCCTGTGCAACTATGAGGAGCTCATATGCCTGGGACAGCACATCAAGAGTGGGAACACAGTGATAATGCATGAGCTCACCCAGTAGGGCGTGACCATCAGCAAGGTGTACAACATGGTCCAGGTGCATCCCATGCTTGCTACTCTCAACATATGCACAGATATTGCACTAACCCCCCTGCCTTGCCCTGTCACAGAGCATTAGTCTCTGACAATACAGCATTGAGCTACCCACCCTTCACCAGTGCATTGCCCTGCCAGCTTCATCATACCTTCACCCATGCCATGCTTCTCAAGCTGCTCCTGGTCCCATCCCAACATGTAGCAGAAAAGCACCCCCTCCAGACAGAGTTTGCCCATATCTAGCAACTCTGTGGTGCATGCCAGCCCTGCACCCAAACAACCAGCCCTGCACTGTCTCTCCTGGGCCAACTACTAGAACATAATACTGCTATCCACCATCCTCTCAAAGCTGTCCTTGCCATCCCAGAAGCAAGCACCTGCCAATATCTTGTGCACACTGCCCACCTCTGAGCCATGCCTCCCATGCAAGGCTGATCCACTACCACTGCTCCTGCCTGCGAGCAGCCTCTCAGAGTCTGCAGATAGTTTTCATACAGTGCAAATGGCACATGTGCATATGGCCACCAGCCCACCTGCACACACACTACCCTTGAGCAGTGCTGTGGCATGCCCATCACTGCCAAGGCCCTTTCCATCCTACATGCCCTTTCCCCACTGTGTTCAGAGGCCTTGCACTTCACTATCTGAACTCAACCATACATGAGATCTCACTCCAACAAATCCAAATCTTTGTTCTCATTCCTACTATTGAAACAGGGGCAATGTGGCAAACAGCACACAAAACATCACAGTGTAGAGATAGGCTTGTAAGCCCAGGTGAAGATAAATAAGCCAAGAGGACCACAGTCCAAAGGCCTAGAAAGCTAGAGAGATAGCCAGATAGATAGCTGTAAGATAGAGAAGATGTGTACCAGAGGGTAGAGGGTACACAGAAGAGAGAGAGAGCTGCATGGAGCAGGTATGTCAGAAGAGAACTCAGAGAGTAGAAGAGATACTCACCTCAGCACATGCAGAAGTGCTGATGTGAGACAAAGACAAAGTAAAGAAGATATAGTAAGAGAAAGATAAAGTTTAAGAGGAGCTCAAACCATAAAGAGAAAAGAAATACCAATAAGATGAGATAGAGATAAGTATACTTGGTAAGTAAACAGTGTGATCAGCATCAGAAGGTAGTGAAAGACCAACACCTACCACTGTCTCATACTATTTGTCATTTGCCCTCAAGATTCTGTTGTATATACTTTGACAAATGCAAGGTGCTCAAACCTGTTGAAGTTATTCTGTGCATACTGTATACCTTTTGTTTGGCTCCCTCTCTCCCACACACACACACACTTTACATACTCAATATGTACATTACCCACACTCCATGTTACTAAGAATGGCCTATTGGTCAATCTCAGGGAAGGTCTGTTATAACAATACCCCTGGTAACAAGGTAATGGATATGCATTTGATAAGTGTAATAACTGTTCCTGATGATGATGAAGAGAGGGATCAACAAGGTAGTGATGAGGATGATACCACCAATGACTAATTGAGGATTCAGGGTGATGAGTATAGGATGTCTTAGTGACACTTAGAGTGACTTAGAGATCTTAGACTTGGTTCTTAGAGTGAAGCGAGTTTGTAGCAAGCTTAGATCAAGCACAGTATAGGAGAATCCCTAGATTGCAAAGTTGACAAGACTGGGGTTTAAGACCACCAGTCTATCAACTATTTATACAAACTGGAGATCTAAGAATAACTAAGTTCATTGATCAACAATGAACATGTGTGAGGCACACGCTAGACAGCGAGGTCACAACTGAAGTGAAGGGGGTATTGGCGAGGGAGGAGATAATACACCTTAGAGAAGAGTCATGCCATATAGCGGATATCTCAGATGTATAAAGCTGGAGAGCTATCTACTACATGAGAATCTTTATATACTACAGGGATCAGCGCACAGACCATGTGCTGTCACTGTAGGGCAGGCATATGTAAATAAGATGCGCAGCATCTGTGAGAAGTATCAGTAAGTGATGCGCAGCATTGCACTGCATCAATAAGTGTCTGTGGGAAATGTAGTCATAAATGTACAGTAAGTGGCCCGATGACGAAATGAACATGAGTCATAGATAATCACGATAAGATCTACTAATGATCTGATAAGATGAGATAAGATATCTTCTAGTAGATCTTGAGCGATAAGAGTAAAAGAAATCGTAAAATGAAGAGAAAAATAAGTACATTCTGACAACATGCAGTAGTGCACAGTAAAGACACATCTGTAAATAAGTAAGTGGCTCAGCCACAAGTGCAAAATGAACATGAGGTAAACAAAGATAAATAGAGGTGAGAAAAGTGAGTCCTTGCTAATTGTATAGTAATAGTCTTTAGCAAGTAAATGTTATAATAAATAAAGAAAGATAAAGAGGAGAAAGAATAAGTATTTATAGTATCTGGAGCTAAGCTCACAGCACAGTAATAAATACTGTAATACTATAAAGAGAAAGAGAGATAGAGTCCTTACTAAGTAAAGTGGAGCTAAGCTCACACTTGTAGTAATAATACTACACTTTACTAGTAAGATAAGATGAAAAAAGAAAAAGAAAAAAGAAAACCATTACAAGGTGCCAAAGCAAGTGCCTCATAACACATGTACACTCACTTATTCTCCTTGGACATCACCTTTACACCCACACACATGTCCAAGCAACTCACACCCCACTCATCACTCTGGGACAATGTGTATCCCTCCACTTATGGTGGCTGTTGTATTCCTCCACATATACTCTGCTTTAACCTTACTCACAAATACTATATATGTTGGACACACTACCTACACTCTCCTCACATGTCTCTTACCAAGTCTGATGTACTTCAACCATGTCACTTTGCCCTACTGCGCTTGTGACCTCTTACTCATTACTGCAGTCATGTGACTGCCTACTTCCCTCTTCATGCTGGGGGTTTCATATGTCTTTTCAATCATCTATATCATCATTGCCATTGTCTTCCATAACCTACATACACAAAACCTGCTGGAGGTTTGCATATGGCTCAGTAATTTACATGCTCAACAGGTAGGTACATGAGGATGTAGCAGATGCAGCTGCCATGCTTATATGGTGCACATGCACAGGCTGCCAGTGGAGCATATTGCTCTGCACCAAAAGCAAAAGTGCAGGGGGTAGCACAGGCACAACCTGTGGCTGCAACTGCTGCAATCATCAGTGGCTGTGTCAGTGGCTGTGTGGTGGCCAGGGGGATGAATGACTGTGGTGACTGCAATGAGCTCATATGCATGGAGGGGAGCACCATTGATGTTGCACAGGGATGATGAATCAGCCATGCTGAGTGGGACAGTGGGAGAGTTGCAGTATGGGAATGTGAGTGTGCACACACATGGCAGGAGATGCAGCTAGGTAGGCCTAGTGCACCTGCTACATCAAGCAAGTGTCATATGAGACATGGGTGACCTGATTGGGAGACATTGGAGCAAGGGATTGATAGTGAATGCCAAGTGGCTGAGAATCCACAGCCAAGGATAAATTTGAAGGTTTCAACATCAATACCTATTGTGGTAATGAAGGCCCATTTGCTCTTGCTGGCACACAAATGCTGCCATGGTGTGTCATGATGTTGGATGGGCATGAGATTTTGGCACAGGAGGTATAAACAATGGAGATGGCAGTGTTCAGCCTTTTCTTGCAGTCTTAACAGGGTCCCTGTAAGGAGGAAAGTGGCCATGGCTGCCATATTGAACAACTCCTCCTCATGGAGATTGTCATCATTGGCCAGAGTTGATATGTCTTATACAAAAGGGGAGCTCTACAATTTGAAAGGTCATGGGTGGGACTCAAGAATTTAGATCTAGAGTCCATCGAGCACTTCTAGATGCTCACAGGAAGTCACCCAGTGAAGACCCAATAGGAATCTGATTCATCCCAGTACAGCCCCCAGCACCCCTTACAATCCTTGACTGCCACTGCCACTTGTCCCAGTAGAACTGCATAAGGCTGGCCAGTGACCTCTTGTAACATTCCCATCCCACTGCTCCCCTATACTCCTAGCTAGAGTTGCTGCACATGTGGTCTTGTGTCTCCTTAGGACATCCTCCTGGGAGAACCTGTCTTGGCAGTCTTCACAGGTAACCCCCTCATGGCTGTGAGCCAAGGTCATCCTCTGATGGTGACCCAGATCCCTCTTGCATAAGAATCCTATGTTGCAGGTCATGCAGTACCACTCATTTGCAGGTTGTGGTCCTGCCACCTCTCCAAGTGCCATATCCCCTGATATGCTTCCACAGGCTGTCCCAGTGCCATCCTCATCCACAGGCTTGTTGGCCTGCTCCTGGCATGTATCCTGCCATGTGTGAGCCACTGGCCCTCCAATTGAGCTTGGGATACCTTTGAGGATGTTGTCATGCTTGGTGAGGAGTTTGTCAAGCATGTCATTCTTGTATGTCTTGTTGTTGTATTGTAGGGCCTTGAATGAGGCCCACTTGCTGAGTCCATCATTGACACCTGCCTTGGGGCCATTGGGAGCTCTTGCTCACTTGTGACCATGGTCATCCTGGATGTCCCCAGGTGCAGCACTATCAGCATTTTGCTTGCACTGTCTGTGTGGGCCATCTGCTATGCTGGGTGATGATGGCTGTGCAGATTATGAAGTAACACCATATGATCAGCATTGCTAACAGTCAGGACGGCTAGGGATGCACATTGACACATCTCTGGATGGGTTCACTTGAGAGCCATTCATTGATGGCCACCATACTCATGTCCCCACTCTCAGCATCACAATCAAAGAGCAGACATGTGCTGGTTGTGGTGACATCATAAGCAGGGAAGATCTCCTCTACATCATCAAAGTCTTCAATACTGAGGAGACTGCTGAAGATTGTTGGGAATGTGATTCTGAGTAGGTCAAAATCTGCACAATCAAGCATGCTGGTGGTTAGGGGATGGTGAGTGCTGTAGGATGTGTTGGATGGCCATGGTAGTGTTAATGGCTGAATTATCAGGGCTGTATACAAGAAGGACTGGTCTAGAATTCTGTTTTTAAGGTTAAGACACTGTGGTTCTCCTCAGTTTACCCCTGCTGACCACCAAGTGTCAGCTGAGAAGTCCCTGGTTGTGGTTTACTCAGGCTACTAGTATATTAGGTGATATCTGAGGACACTGCCTTTCTTGCCTGCATGTCATGCCAAAGTGAACCTTTGTTCTTTCCAGCATTTGAAAAGGGTGGGATTGTAACTCATGGTCCCACTGTGTTTGTATATTCTTTGTGTTTCCAAGAGCCCCTGCTGTCAATTTGTACAGCTGTATCAAGATGAAGGCACAATGAGTGCCTATCATTTGCAGCACAGTGGTTGTGAGGCAGCTGGCTGGACACATAGACACATATTATGTCAAACCTCTGCTACACTATATCTGATGATGAAGATGTCTGATTGCCATTGGAGCAGCCCCTAGGGTTGGTTGTCCACATGTATTGAGAATCATCATACTTCCACAGTGCACAATGCCACACTTTGATAGAATACATTTGTCCCATTTTCACCTTATCCATATATTCTGCAGCTGGTGTAAGAGCCCTCTGCCCACAAGCATGTTTTCCTGGCACCACATTTGAACCAGCAGTCCATGTTTATGGCATGATTACAAGACTCTTTGTCCAAGCAATTTCAGAGCAATATTATGGGATCTACTTAAGAATGGGAGGTCAGTTTGTGTCAGAACATACTTATTTTTCTCTTCATTCTACAATTTCTTTTACTCTTATTGCTCAAGATCTACACGAGATATCTTATCTCATCTTATCTCATCTTATCAGATCATCAGTAGATCTTATCGCGATTATCTATGACACATATCCATTTAGTCATCGGGCTGCTTACTGTACAATTATGACTACATTTCTCACGAACGCTTACTGATGCAGTGCAATGCTGTGCATTGCTTACTGATACTTCTCACAGATGCTGCGCATCTTATTTACATATGCCTGCCCTACAGTGACAGCACATGGTCTGTGTGCCGATCCCTGTAGTATATAAAGACTCTCATGTAGTAGATAGCTCTTTAGCTTTATACATCTGAGATATCTGCTATACAGCGTGACTCATCTAAGGTGTATTGTCTCATCCTTCACCAATCCCCTCTCTCTTTCAGTTGTGACCTCGCTGTCCTAGCGTGTGCCTCACAGTTTGTAAGCAGTGCTATATCAGGGAAAAACTGAGTGTAACAAGGCTGACATGTGGTTTTTTTGTGTTTGAAGTGCTGCTACTAAGACTGTCCTCCCCTGGTGTGGCATGCCACACATGGCAGCATGGCACATGTATGGCAGTGTGAGCAGTGTGGTGCTGTGCAGAAGTGCATGTCCTGGCTTTTTTCCAACCACTCACACTGCTGCTCACTGCCCCCATGCTGCATATGCTGGCTGCTCAACATTGTCATCATATCTGACTATGCAGCATGTGTTGGCTACTCACCACCACCATGTACTGCATAGACTGACTGTTTATATCTTCTTTATTATGACAAAAAGCAAATTGCATTCAGGAGCTGAGCTGACTCATTTGCTATCCCCACAGACTATATGGCCCTGTGGCCAACACCCTCCCTCCCATGCTGCTGCTGTACCAGCACAGCATGGCAGCTTACTCACTGCCTGCATCCACTCAAGACAACACAGGCAATTGGTACGTCCCTTCCCTTGTGCCCACCTGTGTGCCCATGCTGCCACTGTATTAATGGTGTGTGGCTCCCCTACTGCCCCCTGTGCCACCACTGTACCAACAGTGGGCAGCCACCACCTGCTAACCCACACTGCAGTTGTAACAGGCCCAGTCATGTGATATGAGGAAGGACTTGATGAGCAGGCAGTATGAGTATAGTGAGTACAAAAAAGTTGTAGGGAGCATGGTGACAATAAAGTCCACTAGTGTAAAAACCTGTTGCATTGTAACATTGAGTTCATAAAGCATCATCAGTGGCTATGACAAACCATACATATAGAAATGATGGTATGAAGTAGTATTATAGATTACAAATAGATGGTAGGGCAGAAAAAATGCCTCCTAAGCTGTGAAAACATGAAGCAAAACAGAAACATCAACTATATGGTTACTGTAAGACATACATCCTACATATCCCTAGTGGGAGACTGGTGTGCACTCTCTTAAGCCCACAGCAAAAGAAAGGATATTCCAGCCATATCAAGCTGGGTATTCAGCTATACTACTGAACTACTCATAGTAAGCTAGAGCATGCACAGACCAGTGCAGTAACTACAAGGTAGGTCAGACAGTACAATACTGCAGTACATGATAAGGGGATGCACAGCATCCATGAGAATAGCCCTGTCTAGAACAGAAGCAAGAGATTAGATATGACCAACAAGACAAGATGAAAGATAAGATCATCATATCTAATCAGATCAAGATAAACAGTAAAGAAATGTAAAAAAGAAATAAAAGGATAAATGCTCCATAAATGAAGCCTGACAGTTACTATTGTAGACTGGAAAACCAATAGACCCATACCCATACCCAGGCATACCCATTGGCAAAGCCTGTGCAGGTGCACTGTACTGACAATGATCAGTACTCATACATGTCCCTGTTCATCAGCCCAGGAATACTGGACCTGTGTGTAAGGAAAGTAAAAGAGAAAATATGGTAATCAAGACTGCCAAAGCATTTAAGTGTAAATCCATAAAAATAGAAGAAAGACCAACATGATTGTATAGCCAAGGTACCCAGCCTACTTGCAAGCACAATGATACTCATGTATACAATACAGAAAATGTGTAGCCTGAACATTTTGCCCAACATGTTATTGTTTAAAAAGATGGTATGAGCAGAACCCACTAAGAGTTTTGAAAAATGTCAATATAGAGTAGATACCTGCTGCATTGAATTATCAACTAATAAGACATGATTACAGTTGTCGATATATATAGCAACAGAGAATAAAAGGAAACAATGATGGATGTAAACAAAAGTGGATGAACAATAGGCACAAAGTTGAATATAATTGATAGTTCTGTTAACAGAACACATACCTGTGATGTTGTTGGGAAGTTGAGGTATTATATATGAGTTGAGGATGAATGAAAGAAAGGCACAGAGGGCATGACATTCATCTGCCAGCATGCAGGAGGAATGTGTGGTACACCATGCAGCAGTGGCATGGATGAAGAGGTGATGGCTGCACAGTTCATATGGTGGCAACTGTCAGGCTTCATTTATGGAGCATTATATCTCTTTTTCATTTTGTTTTCTTTTAAGTTTCTTTTGATGATCTGATAAGATAAGATCTTGTTATCTTTCTGTTATCTCATCTTATCTGATCTGATCTCACTTACTGTCGCTTCGTGCTCTAGATAGTCTAGACTTACTCTAGACTATGAAGTCATACCATGAGGTTGTTGCATGGTACCATAGCATACTGTGCCTTACTTTACATAGTCCTGCCCTAGATTACTGCACTGGTCTGTGTGCCACTCTAGATAGTATATAGGGCTTGCTAGTATAGTGAATAGATCCCAGCTTGTTATGGCTGGCTTATCCTCTTCTTTGGTTTACTCCTAAGTTGAGTGCACACCAGTCTCCCATCAGGGATATGTAGGACTGCCATCTTACAGCAACACAGGCAGGTAGGGGGCTGTTCAAACAGTGGCAGCACACAGGTAGGCACAGTGGAAGGGATATACCCATTTTCCACATCATCTTCATCTTGAGTGGATGTGGGTGTGAGGCTGACATTTGCCAGCAAGGCCACACAATATATAAGAGGAGGAAAAAGGCTAACACCAGAGATGAGATCACACTTAAGCAAACAGATATCTCAGATGTATTCAGCTGAAGAGAAGATATGATACAAGTACAAGTACTCTATATATACTAAAGGAAACCTGTGCACAGACCATGTATGTACTGTAGGGCAGGTATATCACAAAGGAATGTGCAGCATTCCTGTGAATGATCAATAATCAACTTGCACAGCATCTGTGAGAAGCTTTGTAAGTGACTGTGAGATTATGTGTCATACTTGTATAGTAAGTGGCCCAATGATGAATAGGAATGAGTCATAGATGATTGCAATAAGATCTACTATTAGTCTGATAACTTGTATTATGTAGATCTTGAGCAATAAGGATGAAAGAAATCATAAAAATAAAAGAAACAATAGTCCATCCTGACAAATACCCCCTCTATTAGGGTGAGATGACTCAATGAGCATATGATATCCCAGTAAATCCAAAACCTCCTTGTCCTTGAATAGTTTCATCTAAGTCTGAGACTTCATGAACATCAGTGATAGAGATGTGTTCTAGGATTAATTGAGCAATGCAATCACCAGGATTGATCTCAAAATCATTTTCACCAAGATTAATGATAAGTATTTTCAATACTCCCCTATAGTCCAAATCAATGACACCCACACCAATATGGATGGAATTCTTGACAGCCAAACCACTGAGGTGCAATATGGCCATAACAGTGTTCTGGTATAGCAAAGGTGATTTGGGTGTCAACTAATTTTTGACCATGTGAGGGAATAATGATTTTCTCAGCACTATAGAGATCTAATCCAGCAGCATGCTCTGATCATTTTGTAGGTAATTTGGCCAATTCTGAAAGTCATTTGACAGGTAATGAACATTTTTGAATAGTGTGAATAGCAAGAGGGTGTTTATCATGGAATTCTTTGACCAGCTTTGGTACATCTTTGATAATATGGGTAGCTGGTTCCCAGGAATTTTTGTCTTCTGGGTAATTTTTCCATTTGATGAAATTTTCCTCTGTTCTTTTGACTATTCAATATTGTTTTGACTTCATATTGTTCAATACCATCTTTGATGATAGGTGAAGGTGGAGGTTTGACAACTCTTTCAGGAATATTGTTTGGAGTGTATGGTATCAATTTGACGACATGGAAGACTGGATGGATTTTCATATATTTTGGGAATGCCAGTTTGTATGCATTGTTTGACAATACTTCTATGATTGGATATGGTCCAAGGCATTTATGATCCAATTTTCTGGTAGGTCTTCCAGATTGAATATTGGTTGCATCTAACCAAACTTTTTCTCCAATTTCATATGTGGGTGTAGCTTCTCTGTGAGCATCATAGTATTTCTTCATGTCATCAGCTGCTTTTCTCAGCACTGATTCTGCATCATCTCTTGTGCTCTTCATTCCTTCAACAAAATTTTCTACCAAATCAATAGTGGATGTCTTGCCTGGTTTGAATCCCATTTGAGGATTTTGTCCAGAGTTTAATATGTAATGGGGAATATTTGGTTGTGGCATTTACTCTGTGATTATAGCAGAATTCTGCCATGGGTATCCAATTCATCCAATCTGATTGGTGATGATCAACAAAGATGTGGAGATATTGTTCTATTTCCTGATTGATTCTTTCTGTTTGACCATCTGTTTGAGGATGATATGCTGTAGATAAGGCTGTTTTGATACCTAGCAACTGGTTTAATTCCTTCATCATTTTGGAAGTGAATTGAGGGCCTTGATCAGTTAAGATCTTTTCAGGTAGTCCATGATGTTTCCAAATATTATCTCTGAACAACCTTGCTACTCCTTCAGCAGTTACATCAGATGTCATTGCCATGATGTATATCATTTTTGAGAACTGAAACCACAAGTATTGAATCATATCCCTGACTGTCTGGTAGTTGTGTGATAAGATCCATAGATTTGATTTGCCAGGGATAAGATGGTATTTCATTTGGAGTCAGTTCTCCCTGTGATTTCTTTGTGATTGTTTTGGTTCTTTGGCATATGTTGCAACTTTTGACATATTTTCCAATGTAAGCTGCCATTCCATTCCACCAAAATGTTCTTGACACTATCTCTAGTGTCCTCCACTGTCCTGGATGTCCTGTGATCAGGGTATTGTGACATTGCTTGATAACTTCTGCTCTACAGCTATCTGGGATAAGGATTTTGTCTTTGTATGTGAGTAATCCTTGTTTATTTTGTCCTCATCCTGCAATAGTAGCCATTTTTGCTTCGTCTGTTGATAATTCTGACCACATTTTGACATCTCCATCTTTCTCCTGTTCATCTGCAATATTTTGAAGGAGTGGGATGTTGTTCATTAATACTGCTTGTATATGATTTGGTTTGGCAGAAAATTCTGGTTTTAGCAGTATGATGTTCTCATTGTCATTTTCCACCCCCTCTTTATGATCTGCTTGTCTCAAGATGAGATCTGGTTTGGCTGAGCTCTTTCCCAGTCTGTGGGAAAGGTGGAAGTTGAACCTAGAAAGAAATGGAGACCATCAAGCCTGGCAATGGTTTAATTTCTGGGCACTCATAAAGTATTCTAGGTTTTTGTGATCTATAAGGATCATGATGGGACTATCTGTTCCTTCCAGATAGTGTCTCCATTGCTCCAGTGCATGTATAACAGCAAGCATTTCCTTGTCATATATGTTGTAGTTTCTCTCTGCCAGTGAAAGGCTTTTGCTGATATATGCCACTGGGTGCCACTTTTCATCATCCCTCATCTGTGATAACACTGCACCAGTAGCATAACCTGAGCTATCTGCTTCTACAAGATAGGGTCGATTGGGTTCAGGGAAAACTAAAACAGGTTTTGAACATAATGCTGTTTTAAGATTTTCAAATGATTCCTGCTGTTCTTGATCCCAATGCCATTTAATATCTTTTGTAGAAGTCAATTGAGTGGTTTTGCTATATCTGAAAATCCTCTGATGAAGTGGTGATAGAAGTTCATGAAACCCAACAAGGAGTGAACTTCTGTAACAGAAGTAGGTATTGGCCATTCTGCAATTCCTTGGACTTTGACAGGATCCATCATGATTTTGTCAAAGGAGTTTTTGAGTCCAAGATAATCAATTTCCATTTTCTCAAATTCGCATTTTTCTGGTTTCAGGTATAATTTGTTATCACATAGGATTTTCAACACTTTTTCCACTATGATTCGATGCTCCTCCATTGTTGCCATGAAGATGAGGATATCATCCATATAGACTACCACTTTCCCTTTTGCTATCAACTCCCTAAAGAGGTGATTCATCATTGTTTGGAAAGTGGCAGGACAATTGGTAAGTCTGAAGAACATGACAAGGGATTTGAATAATCCTCAGTTTGTGATGAAGGCAGCCTTCCATTTGTCTCCTTCCTTGATTTGGACATTATTATATCCCCATCTTATATCAAGTTTGGTAAAGTATTTGGCTCCTTTCAATTTGTTGATCAACTCTGAAATGAGTGGTAATGGATAAGAGTTTTTGATCATAATTTCATTGAGCCTTTGATAATCTTGAATCAGGTGTAATTCTCCTGATTTCTTTTTGATAAAGAAGAATGGAGAAGCTATTGGTGACTTTGATAGTCTGATATTGTTACGAGGCACTTGCTTTGGCACCTCGTAACGTATTTCTTTTTTTTCTTTTATCTTACTTATTAAGTAAAGTGTAGTATTATTACTACAAGTGTGAGCTTAGCTCCACTTTACTTAGTAAGGACTCTCCTCTTTCTTTTCTCTTTTATAGTACTTAAGTATTTACATACTTAAGTGTGAGCATAGCTCCAGGTACTATATTAGACTTATCTTTTTCTCTTTTATCTTTCTTTTATTTATTATAACATTTACTTGCTAAGGACTATTACTATACAATTAGCAAGGACTCCCTTTTCTCTCTCGCACTTATTTACCTTTGTTTACTTCAAGTTCATTTCGCGCATGTGGCTGAGCCACTTATATCACATGGACGCATACTTACTGCGCATTACTGTGCATTATCGTTTACTTACTGCACAATACTGCGCAACCTTACTATACTTAGATCTCCAGTTTTGTATAAATAGTTGACAAACTGGTGGTCTTAAACCCCAGTCTTGTCAACTTCACAATCTAGGGAATCTTCCTTACACTGCGCTTGATATAAGCTCATTAATCACTCACTTCACTCTCTTAGAACTAAGTCTAAGAACTCTAAGTCACTAAAACATTACTAGACATCTTACACTCGTCACTCTGGATCCTCATATCGTTATTGGTGGAATTATCCTCATAACCTTATCATTGATTCCATTCTTCATCGTCATCAGGAACCTCTATTACGTTCATCAAGCCAATATCCAAACCTTGGTTACCAGGAGTAACATCTTAGACCTTCCCTAAGACCGTCCAATAGGCCGCTCTTAGCAGATATGTCCTGATTTCAGATTTTCCTCAACTCTTTTTGTTCCATAAATGAAAGATTGTAGACTTTCCCCATATGCATCTTTGCATTTGGTTTCAATTCTATTGCATGGTCCCAAGTTCTTTTGGGTGGTAATTCATCAAATGATTCTTTTGCAAATACTGATTTGAAACCATGGTATGCTTTGGGTACTATATCCTCAAAGGGTTTCTTTATCTTTCATTTCTCTGCTTCAATCGTGAGATCCTGGGATATGTTTGATATTGATGCTTCCAACTCAGGGTCTCCAACCATGACACATAGAATCCTATCTTCTTTTTCTATTGAATCTTCATCATCATCCTTCATCATCAACTTCCTTCAACTTGGGAACCTCCTTCTTCTTCCTCAACTTGTGTTCCTTTTGTTCTGTTACCACTCTGATGTGACATCATCATGGACATCTGGTGAATTTTACCCTACCCATTTCCCAATCTATTTCTGGATTGCAGATTTTTCTCCTAGGATTAGGTTGACTTTTCCTAATCCTGTTACACAGAATGCCATTTTTTCTGTGTGATTTTGAATTTTGACTATGAGATCCACTGTTTCTTTGATAGAACCTTTTTCATTCCTGGTTCCATTGACATTGTAAACTGGGATTGCTATTGGGAGTTTCTTTGAGTTTAGACAATTATTCTTGATGAACTCTTCATCTATATAATATATAGTTGCTCCTGAGTCTACCAAGGCTTGGATAGTAATCACTTGTCCATTTTCTGGCTTCTTCACTTCTAATTCTATCATGGGGAGTTCCATTCTTGTTCCCATGATAATGTGCTTTTCTTTTTCTAGAGAGGGCATACTCTCTGATGTCTTTTCTTTTTCAGTCCTTCTCTCTGATGCAATGTGATTAAATATTTCAACTGGATCACATACATTGGTGTGGTCAACAGTGCCATCATCTGGAGTAAGAACTGAAAAATGATTGGACGAAGTAGCAACATCTACTACTCATCCATTCCAAAACCTGCCTCTTTAGTGATCTTCTTTATTGCTTCATCATTCAACATCTGCACAAGTTCCTCCATTGTCATTCCTCTGATCTGCTTGTGAACTTTTCTTTCTTCTTCTGTAGACAGTCTCTCAATATATGCCCCTTTTCCCTGCAATTGAAGTAGATGATTTCTTGTCATCTTTGTGTGTGGTCTATGTCCATTGGCACAGTTTCATTGCTGGCTTGATGGGCAGAATGATTAGCAGCTGTTGTCAAGGAGTTTGTGTTTCAGTTGTATCTGGGTCCCCAGCTTGAGGATCCCCTTTCTGCAACCAATTGTTTGAACTCCCACATATGCTGATCCATACTCTGAGCCATTTGTTGCCATTGCAAATATGTACCAGGAGGGGGATTGATATTGTAAATTCTTTGCAGTAAATCCACATTTAGTCCTCTTTTAAAGCAGTTGATAAGTGCTTTGTCATCATATTTGGTTTTGGCTGCTATTAAGAGGAATTCTGTTGTGAATTCTTCTGCTGTTTTTCCCCCTTGTCATAGTTTATGCATTGCTGCTGCACTGTCTGAGCTTCATCTGGATCTCCAAATTGTGCTTGAAGTTTCATGTCAAATTCAATCCAATTTGTGAATGGTTGTGGATATAATGGGTTGTTTGGATTGGTTTCATGTAGTTGTTGTTTTGCAACTACTAGGTTTCTCCATGCTTCAGCACTTCCTCATATCATATATGATAGGGCATATGGAATTCTGTCACTGTCTGTCTATGTCTTGTTTGCTGCAAATACAAGAAATAATTCTTGTACAAATGAGTCAAGTTTGTCTCACTTCCCCAAGTATGGAGTAGGTGATGAAACTTTTATCCAGTGTTGGGCAACATGTGGCCTGTGTGGGCACCAGATATGCCAGAGATATTTGTTGAAGGTTGCATTTGGATTTGGGGGGTGGATAGCATTGATGTTATTTTGGCCAAGGATTTGGTGATCTCAACCAATGTGTTTCCCATTTCCAACTGATGATTTTGAGTTTGTTGTTGCATGAGTTTTGACTGTTCTATCTCATGCCTCATTATCTCCAGCATATCCTCCAAGTCCACAATTCTCATCACTAATGGACCAGTTTGATCCATTCTTTCTTCTGAGGAGTCCTCAATTATTGGTGCTGGTTCTTCTGCTTGCCAATTGGAGGGACCACTCATTGCTCTCCTCTAAAGATGAATGCTTGGGGGAGAGAATTGTAATATGGGTTGGCATTGTCTCCATAGTTTGGAATGAGATGCCAAGGGAATTCTTCAGGGTGATCATTGTAGTATGGGTTGTGAAGTCTGAAGAACCAGATGGCTTGTTGTTGCCTATAGTTATAGGTGTTTCCATGGTATCGGAGAAGTGCTGGATGCCTTCTTGGAAATGTGGGGATAGGAAGAGGAGATGTAAGTCTGGTGTAGGATTTGCCTGACCTATGAGACCAGAGTCTGCATATATCCCTAAAGGTGGGAGACTGGGTGCACTCAACTAAAGATCACTCAATAGAAGAGGAAATCCAGCCATAACTAGCTGGAGTATATTGAGCTATACTACAGCTATCTATATACTATAAGAGAAAGTGCATGGACCAGGCACAGTACTCTAGGGCAGACCACTACAGTACAATACCACAGTAAGTATGGGAACATGCCAAAGGCACATGCTATGACCTCATAGTCTAGACCAAAGGAATGTAAGTAGAAATGATTAGATGTAGATCAGATAAGATATAAGATGATCTAATCTAATCATAATCAAAGGAAAACATAAATGAAAATGAAAAGAAATAAAAGGATAAATGTACCAAATAATGGCACCTGACAGACCTAGTCCTCTTTTCCAAGTGAAGTATTCTCAGAATGTTGAAAATAAGACTGTGTGAAGTGAAAACTCTTTGTTCCTTTTTCAGTGGAACAAGCCTTTCAAACACAGAATGGAAGTGGGAGTATAGTAGTTGTACTCAGTACTAAAACTACTATGAAAGAGATCATTTTATAGTAAAAATTATTGTACTCCTGGTCTGAACAGTTGTCAGGAGGTTCTGCAGTGCCCCAGTAAGTGGTAGACACCCTTGCACTACTTGCTGAGGCAATGTAAGGCCTGGCACTGTGGCTGAACTATGAAAAATAAAACAAGTTCAATGCTCTCTTGAGCAAGGAGGGAGGGGAATAGGGGTGGAGTTTGGAGTGAGAGGAAAGGTGTGTGTGAGGTTGCAAAGTGAGGAGAGCTGAATACAATTTTGAGGCTGACATTTGCTAGCAAGGTCACACAATGTATAAGAGGAGGAAAAAGGCTAACATGTCAGGCTGCTATTATTTTCCTTATTTTTCTCTTCTTTTTCCTCTATTTTCTTATGTCTCTATCATAATAGATCTTACAATCACTCCTGATCTATTGAAGCGATTCCCATGGTCATGCATTCCTTTTCTTCATCTTTATTGGCTGATGATGCGTATGTCATCTGATCTCCAATCGGCCTGTTCTATCTTTAGTTATACTCTGTTTTCTCACACTTACTGCGCATGCTCACCAATCCTTCTCACACCTGCTGCAGAGCATCACCAATCACTCCCACAGTTGCCTCAGAGCCTCAGTCAGCACTGACACATCCCCTCTATTATTAGGTATGACATCATTACTATAATTTCTCATTCTCCGGCCCTATACTGTACTGCATGGTCTGTGCATGCTTTAGGGTACTATATATACATAGGACTCCTAGCAGTTTATGCCTCAGTTCTGATCATCTGGGATATCCACTAGTCTAAGCGCAATTGTCCTTTTGTTTTAGTCTTTCTTCAGTTGTTTGGCTTCGACATAGTGTCAGCCTCACAATTGATCAGAACTCCCTCCCCCACCACACCTTTCCTCTTCCTCCCCCTCCTGCAGACAGGTGTTTTCACCTGCAATACATCTGCAACCCTTTTTACACCATAGGTTTCATCCCCAAACACAAACGAGACTGAAACTGTTTCTATTGTGCCCTCCTCTTTCCCCACCCTCCTCTCACTCATTGTCATCACTGTAAGTGGCAAAAGCACGAGAGTGAGTGTACCTGTGACTTGTGGACCAAAGTATACATCCCTTGCTCACCCACTTCCACCCTTCAACTCATCATTGACTTGTATAGTGTTCACCCCATACACCTCCACCTCATGCCCAGTGACCTCCTCCACTGCATGCATGTGGTGGACACTGTTAACTTCGTTCCTCATACGTATCACTACACTATCCCCTTGGCTACGCTCCACACAAACACCCGCACTACACTCCTTGGACTTCTTACAAGACCAAGCAACTCCCACTCCACCCACATTTCCGGGACGACGTGCATCCCTCCTACTTAGGTAGTTGTTGTTCCCTACATACATACTCCGCTTCAACTATACCTACACAACACTATATAAGATAGCATCCCACCATACACACTCCTCAGACATCCTTCATGTTGTCTGAGTGAGTACTCCCATATCTACGTCTTATATTCTATCTCACTCCACCTGCAGCATCTCTCTCTACCACATCATGGTGCCTACTGCACCCATGACTACTATCTCTGCTGCAGATATGCTATCTGACCCTCTGATGCTGCTCAATATTATCACGATCATCTCAGTTCTCTTTGCCTGCCCAAACCTGCACTCACAGACACTTGGAGTAGAGCGATTGATACACAATCGTGGATGTTCTGGGAGGACAAATTTGGATCAGATGATTCCTGGGAACTCAGTAGGTCTTCTGACAGCTCAGAGACAGCCTGTCCCTTCCACACGCCACCTATGTCCTCCCCACACTCACTCTAGGACAGAGCACCTCTTAGACGAAGGTCTAAGTGTCAACTTTTATTCACTCCTCCCTGTCACCCGCCCCTCCACCACACGTCTCCACCTTCATCATCGCCTTCTTGCATGGCACACATGCATCATCATTCAACGTTGTAATGAACCTGTGACAAATTATGAGTGGTTCCCCTTCTGGATCTTTCCCAATCCAAGATCAGAGTGTTGGAAGAATCAGGACAGATGGTACCACATTAAGTACCCTCCTACCTTTTTCAGATCTTTGCTCTATCAGTATTACAATGACCCCTCCCTCATCCCTCCCCCTGTTCTCCTAGAGCTTGGGGCTAACCCAGACTGTGCTTTTCATATCAATCCACATCACCATTTCGCATCTTATATCGCAGGGGGTCCCCAAACGTCTACATACTAGCATAGACATATCTTCTTTCAAGATCTTCATTGTTTTTGTGTTTGTCTGCATAATCATCCACACATTTTATTGAAAATATAGTGCTTCTGTTTTATGACTGAGCATGCCATCAATTTGACATCACTCAACTACAGAAGTACTGGAACCCTCATAGAAATTATCAGACAAATCATTGGTCAAACTGTCGCAAGACAACCAGTGGAACGCTTGGAGCAGGAGACAGCCATCTCCACCACTGCTAAGAGCAGCCTATTGGACGGTCTTAGGGAAGGTCTAGAATGTTACTCCTGGTAACCCAGGTTTGGATATTGGCTTGATGAACGTAATAGAAGTTCTGAATGACGATGAAGAGTGGGATTAATGATATAGTTACGAGGATGATTCCACCGATAACGATACGA
>QLPN01004605.1:47157-80694 GCA_003314395.1 Albatrellus ellisii | reverse complement strand
ATATTGTTATTGGTGGAATCATCCTCGTAACCATATCGTTAATCCCACTCTTCATCGTCATCCGGAACCTCTATTATGTTCATCAAGCCAATATCCAAACCTTGGTTACCAGGAGTAGCATTTTAGACCTTCCCTAAGACCGTCCAATAGGCCGCTCTTAGCAGCACCTCCTTTCAAAGACAGCATGGAAGATGATCAAGACTATAATGAATTTGGCATCATTGTGCTCCAAAAGGAATGTAAAACATATGAAAAAGGGAAACACACAAACTGGAAATATGGGCAAGTGGCTGAAGGCAGTGTAGACCATCTGATAATAAGGACAGACACTGAGGGCTAGATAGATGAAGAGTAGATACATTCTGAGACAGAGGAGCATATGAGAGAATATGTGAATATACAATGAGAGCATGATGAAGGTGTGACAAGACTATTGTTATGAGGCACTTGCTTTGGCACCTTGTAACAGACTTATTTTTCTTCTCTTTTACTTTTACTTACTATTCCAGTGTAGTTTTACTACACCTGTGAACTTAGCCCCAACTCCTTTAGTATGGACTATCAGCACAGCAGGTTGCAAGTGTGGCAGCAAAGGCAACAGAGGAGCCTCCTAGGCATGGGAGGACTCAGAAGGAGAGGGCATGCATATGAAGTAGGTTGTGGTGAGGAGTGAAAGAGCAATGGAATAGCCAACAATGATGATAATAAGGATGGTCTCCATGATGGAGGGCTGAAAGAGTGTAAAGAAAGAGAAGGGCTGAGTAGAGACAGGTGCAGACAGGGCACACTGAAGGAAGAAGACTGAGATGTCTGCTTATTTCCTCAGTACTACACAAAACCCTTTAGGTACATGCTAGAGGTGCACACAGACCAGGCTGACTAAGAAGTGTGGGGCATGGGTGTTTGGAGTGAGTATCAGCACTATGATAAGCTATTCCAACAAGGACTTGATCTCTTTCCCCTTATAGTGTTGAATTTGTTCACTGCACAACACTAACCATGCCCTTACCCTGTCTTGTCTTCATCTAATCTTTATCTGATCCTATCTCTTTATCTTATCTTATCTTATCTTATCTTATCTTTACATCTTATTCTTCTCTCTTCTGATTACCTCTTTACTTATCTCTTTTGATTGGTTTACACATTGAAGCTCCATCCAAACTCTATCTTACTTACGCTATATCTTCTCTCTCTTTGTTGTCTTACAACTCTAGCAGAAAAACTGCCATCTTCATCTATACTCTGTCTTCTTCTTCTTCTTCTTCTTCTTCTAGTCTCTCTTATCCCTTATCATCTGTCATTGCCTTCTTCTAGTCCCTCTTATCATCTATCATATGCCCTCAAATGGGTATTACTCCCATTATCTGGCCTTAGTGCTACATATTTCCTCTATAGCCTCAAGGGCTGAATTCAGTCTGGACATCATCTCTCTGCTGGTTGTGCTTGTACACCTCTTTTTACATATAGCACTATAGCATCTACATACTAAGTTGTGAGTTTAACTCCAAGTACTATAAGGCATCTTATCTTTCTTTTACCTTTCTTTATTTTATTTACATTCACTTGCTAAGGACTATCACTATACATTTAGCAAGGACTTGTCCCAATTCATCTTTGTTTGTCTTTGTTTACCTCTCATTTCACTCACACTTGTGGCTACTTACTTAGTTTACTATGGACATGTCTCTAATCACATGATCTTGTTGATTGCTGTGCAATCATTGCTGATCAGTGAGCTTTGTTTACTTGTACTATCTTTAGGATATGTCTTTGGTATCAGTAGTTGCAAGCCTGGCAGTCTTTAACCCCAGTCTTGTCAACTTCACAATCTAGGGATTCTCCTATACTGTACTTGATCTAAACTTGCTTTCAACTCACTTCACAAAACTCTAAGAACTAGATTGAAGATCTCTAAGTCACTAAGCATCACTAAGACATCATGCACTTGTCACTCTGGATCCTTGAATAGTCATTGGAGCTATCATTCTTATCACTATCTCATTGATCCCTCTCTTCATCATCACCAGGAGCATCTATATCAACTACATCAATCACCTCATTACCAGAAGTACCTCATTAATGAATCCCTAAGACCATCCAATAGGCCACTCTTAGCAGTACTCATGGGAGTGAAGAACAAAAGAGTGCAACTACAATCAATAATATTCCAGGACAAAGCTGCACTATAATTACAAGTATGGATGGTGTGCAGACCATGTGAATAACTGTGGCTGAGTGTGTGCACAGAGTATAGTATAGAGTGTGAGAAAGTTTCACAAGCCTGACACATATCAGATGTTTTTCACCCAGGATGATATTGTTAGTTATTTCATACATTCTACTACTTTCATTCAGCTTCCTCCTCACTTGCTGGACACTTGCTCCACCTACATGTACCTACTTACACATTATATGCAATACTTACATTTTACCCTTTCCACTACACATCTCCTTGGACTCCACCCCACCTGCACATCCAAGTACCCACATTCACTCCAGGACAATGTGCATCCCTCCCACATATGGTAGTTGTTGTATTCCTTCACCTATACTCCACTTCAACTCAACCTACCTACAGTATATAAGATGGACTCACCACTACATATCTCCTCAGATGTCTTCCACACAGTCTGAGTGAGTACACTACTCTTCCCATCTTCTCCTTCTTACACAACCCTGCAACATACTTAAACCATGTCACTTTGCCTACTGCACTTGTGACTTCTTACTCACTGCTGCAGATGCTGCCTGCCGCTCTCTCCCTTCTGGGAGTATCTTACCTACTCTCAATCATATACATCTTGTTAGCCATTGCTTGCCATAACCTGCATGTACAGATATGCCATGGTCCTCATTGCCAATCTTATCACTGTGTCAGGCTCTAGCCCTATGGTTCACTCTAACATGCCTAGGCTTGAAAGCCTATATCTTTTACATCATGATCTATGCTACATTTGCCTCACTGCCCATTTATCATCAAAAATTTCCCACAAAACAATAGTCCTTTGATTCAGTAGTATCATAGATAATACCCCCAAAAGGAATAAATAAATACTTGGGGATGTGTAGCAGTGGTGAAGAATCATTTTGCATTGCTAGCATTGAACATGGCTACACTTCATATGTACCTTCCTTTTTAGGCAGCTCGGCAGATGCCGATGCACACAAACTTTCATCCAAGTCTCCAAAAACATACAGTTATTTCCATCTACTCTGATACTATACAGTTTAAAGTCACATGAGGTTTTTATTTCATCTCTCAGATCTCTTTTTCTTTTTTTCTTTCCTTCTGTTCTTGTGCTATTTTCGAGACTGAGTGTTCTTCGTCCTTGTTATTAGGGTGACTTAGGTATTTTTGTGCAGAAAAGTGCCTGATTCCAAGCCTCTGTTCAAGATCTAAGTGTCCTCATTTCTCACTTTGCCAAGGGCGGCTAGTGCAAAGGCAAAGCTCAATGAAAGCTAAAGATGGGAGCAAGCGGGCCAAGATGTTACGGATATCGGTATGTTGTACCACATACAAACATGAACAGACATATGAATGGAATAGAATGTTTGGTTCGCGATGGCACTGAAAGCCAGCGCAGAATATCTGCCAGGGCAAAAGCTGTCAAAGAAAAGACTAGAACGAGTCAATCATTTACCAATTACATGTGTTGCAACAACACTGCAATGTAAGACGAGCAGCCTGGCCGTCCAATTGCCGATCCAGGCAATGGCGAGATTGTATGAATGAGAGATAATGAGATGCTTATCATCTAAATGCTGCATCTAGACATCGTGTTGCATAACAAGCCACATATCTGAGATGAGGAAGCTGAATGGCATGGTTGAGGACAGGGAAAAAAGAACAATGCTGAGGAAAGAAGACATGAGTGGGCTGCGTACCCATTCTCCGCGAACACAGACATACCTCTAATGATAATAGTCTGTTACCCTGCTTCTCAGATATCGAGAGCAAGAAAAGCGCCGCCAACCTTGAGGTTGGACAGCTGATGATCTGCGGCATCCATCACCTCAAACTCCCAAGCCATTGACTGAAGGCCAACATCATGGGTTTTCAAAAAAATACTACTAGGAGTGTTTTCGGTCTGGTCGAAATTTGTAATGGCTGTAAAAATCTCCAGTTGGTGATCAAAGGCAGGTTAAAAAGTCACAGTGCCCTTGAAGTTCTCCAAATGGATCCCTTGGACGATGCCGATGGAGATGCCATGAGCATTTGATGGGAATGCAATCCACTGTACCTGAGCATTATTGTGCTGATTGAAAGAGAGATCTTGAGTATTCCAGGTGTCAAAGTTGATGGTAAATCCGGTCTCATTGATATCTGTTGTGTATACTTTGAGATGACAGTGCTGCTCCTGTAAGGACCACCCAGTGAGGCCAATGAAGACTTTGGGAGGAAGTGTGAAATGGCGGGAGAAACCGATTCGTGAGTGGATCCGATTGACATCCTTGTGCACAAAAGATGACATAGACATGGTGTCGAAATAACCAATCTGAAACAGGAAGGAGGTTGGGTTGATCTGCAGCCAAGATATTTCTGAATTAATTTGGCCATAACCATAATTATCCCAGTAATTGGAGGATTTGGTGTTTCTTGTGATATATAATGTGAAGTTAGTACTCGACGGGTCACCTGATTGCGGCATGAAAATGGAATGCACTTCACCGTGGAACAAGTTCAAGCCTATGGCAATCACCATTGTACCAGCAGAGTCGACTGTCACCAAGGAGTTACTATTGTAGTTCTTGCATCCGACTACCCCCATGGCATAGGCTGTCTGAGGATACGTATGATCCCAAGCGAGAGCCATGTCCTTTTTGGAGAGTTGTGTTGGCATGTCAAGGGCAGGGCCATGTCCAACCAGTGAGTGAGGGAGCCAATACTTCATGATGGACCCCAGATCTGAGTCTACATAACGTTCAAGCTTGTGTTCGAGGTTAAGGCTGGCCTTACTAATGATGTTCCTTTCAACGACCTTCTTCGACCATCTAAAAAGATCTGCATAGTAGGAATACATCTTCGGCTTGTCCAGCGAAATGTATGCGAGGGTATATGGAAGTTCATGCACTAAACTGATTGCGTGGCCCATCTCGTGAAGAATGATTGCGCATGCGGTGGTGGGGTCAGTGTCATCTGAGATAGAGATATTCATTGTGGGCTGAGAGTTGGGGATGTATTTAGATCCAGTGCCCACATATGACCAGCACACGTTGTCATGTGTGAAGGAGATTCGAATATCAGCCTTGCCAGAAGAGACCCATTGAAACTGGATGTCTGCATAGTCTTCCCAGGCAACAGTACATTCCTTCACCTAGCGAAGGAGGTAGAATATCAGTCGCCATATGTTTTGTTATTATATCAAACTGACTCGGAGGTCGTAGGTGCCATGCACCAAATTCTGGACATTTTCACTTCCTCCCAGGAAGTGGATGCAAAGCGTGACATGACTGTCCCACAGATGATCACAACTCTTTTCTAGCAGCTGCCGGTTGTTGAGGCAGGTATCAAGGCCCTTGAGTATATGTTTGGGTGCAAAGATCTCTGTGCAGAATAATTTGACGTTCTTGTTGGTCTCAACAGTAGTGGGCGGGATAGAAAGGGTCGGAGTCGGTGGAGTGCACAAATACTTGTGGGCTGACGTGTTATTGACATGTGATATCGAACCACTTGGGGGATGCTGTTCAATGACGCAGTCATCATCTGGGTCACCGAAGTCACCTAGTCATCCAATCATTCACTTGGTGAGATATATAACTTTTACCTGACATAACTCATGAATATCAGATGAAATTGTCTGGGGAGAAGAGAGTGTGGAAACACTTTCATTTGGAATCGGCTCTACCATGGGCTAGAATGACACCGATTATGATGAAAAGTAGAATGTATAAATACGTTTCCCTTGACTCACATCCTTCATGCCAGCCACAAGATCATCAACCAAGCGTTGTGCCCTTGCAACATTGTCAGTGCTCTCGCCCAACAATCCATTGATCTGTAATGAGATCTTTCCATTCGTCTGGATTAACTCAAGCATGGCCTTATCACTCGCATCCCTTTTGGAGAGCAGGCTCTTTAGATCAGATTGTATCACTCTGTCTCTTTCGGTGAACGTCAACACCACAGTTATAAGCTCTTGGGTTTGTGTTATGGTGCCTCGCTCTTTTGTGATGTGGGCTTTGAGCTTGCGTTCCAGGGCAGCCTTTTCATCGGCGAGTTGAGAAGTGATGTTGCTTAGACCCTGCTGACTGTGAAGCAACTGTTCAACAATAGAAGTCAGGCCTTGCACAGACTGGGAGCTTGAATTCGTGTAGGACTGCACCGTTGGCATCGAGGATGCTTCAAGTGGTGAAAAGTCATTTAGTACAAAGTGAAATTTAGAGATTGTTTTAGGTGATGCATTTGCTTACTCGCCATGGAATGGAAGATAAGAAAAGCACAGCTAAGAACGAGCAATGGGTGAGATCCACGCATCACAGTTTGGAGGAACCTGAAGCACTCAAAGGCGCTAAAGGGCGAGATTACTTGTGAGATAAGAAACAAAATTACAAGGATAGCAATACAGTACATAACTACAGTGTTGTTAACATACATAGGTCTGCATAGCACCTATGGAACTTATCCTTTAGATGATATTCACATTCTAGATGACAGTACAGTGCTGGCACTGGTGAGGATACGAGCTGAGTATGAACAATCTGAGTCAGTGGGCTTAACTACACTCAGTAAGGATTCAACTTCAAAGTTTCATGTCCTAGTGTTGGGCATGAAAACAGTATATTTCTTCTCCTTCAATATACATTGGTAACCAAGTCTTAATAGTCTTCTAGGTGCTAAGAGTGGCCTATTGGACAGTCTTAGGGATTTGTTTTGCAATAAATAAAAAAAGGTTAAATACAGGTGTTCTTCTGCACAAGAAACACCAAAAGTGTCCTAATAACAAGTGTTGTTGTTATTATAAGGTTCTTTGGCATCTCTCTTCTACTTCTCTATTTCTGCATTTCCAGCTTCTTACTTTACTTATTATCTTGACTTCCACTGATCCAATCTACTTCTAACATTACACATACCTGTGGCACACTATTGTGGTTCAGACTCCACACTTATGTGTACTATAAAAGAGTTCCAGGTGGTGCAGCTTCTTCTTTAGTTGCTCATCTTGGACTCTAGTCCCCCGCTTAGTGTGGTGTTTAGAGTACTCCTGCCTAATCCACAAGTCACACTCTGTCAAATATTAACAACAAGGACAATAAGCACTCAGTCTTGAAAACAACATGAGGATTGAGGGGGAAAAAATAGGTAGACTAGATAAACTACCTGTGGCTTAGAACTGTATAGTAGTGAGTGATCAAAAGTGACTGTAATCATATGTTTTCTGTGGAGGCTTGGAGATGAAGGTTTGTGTGCATATTGGCTTCTGCCAAGTTGCATAAAATGGAAGTAGTAAGTGTTAAAAGATGGGCAGTACCACAAATGGTGAATAGATTGTTTGGAGACAGAGATAGCCTTGTAGGCCAAGATGTAGTTAAAGTCAGAAGAGGACCATAGTCCAGATGTCATACATGACTAGAAAGGTAGATGAGGCCTGTAAGATAAGATAGGAGGTGTACCAGATGGTAGAGGGTGCACAGAGGAAAGAGAGAGCTGCATAGGGCAGGTATGTCAGAAGAGGGTTGAGAGAGGAGAAGAGATACTCACCTCAGCAACATGTAGAAGTGCTGAAATGGTATGATGACATGGTAAGAAAGATATAGTAAGGGGAAAATAGAGTTAGAGAGGAGCCCAAACTGTAAAGAGAAAAGAAATACCAATAAGGTGAGATAAAGAAAGAGATAAGTATAAGAGTGTGTAAGGGTAAGTCCAGATAGCCAAAAATCAACAGTAAGATGTGCATGTGCTGGTTTGTGTTGACTATTAGTATGCACATGCATTCTGTTTGGCTTTACCCCCTATATGTACTACTCATACAATACAAGTACACACATCATACCTCCTCATTCCTTGGACCACTTGCATTCCCAAGGGACTCACACCCCACATCTTACTCTGGGACGACACACGTCCCTCCACTTATAGTAGCTGTTGTTCTCCACACTCAGACTCTGCTCCAACTCTACTGTTACTTTACTATATAAGACGAAAACTTCACACTATAGCTCCTCAGACATCTTACTTCCATGTCTGAGTGAGTACCATTCCCATCTTATTCTCACTACACTTTCCTTACCACCATCCTGCAGCTCTCTCTTCACCATGTATGGCACATGCTGTGTCCATACACTCTCTACTGCTGCAGATATACTGTCTGATCTCTTTACACTGCTCAATGTCATAACCATCATATAAATTCTTATCACCTGCCCAAGCCTGCGCTCACAGTTTGTGATTCTAACAATTTGTGGTTTGAATACTCCTGGCAACAATGATAAGAGGGCTTGAGAATATAATGATGAGAGCAATAGCTCCAAAGATTATACAAGGATCCAGGGTGACAAAGTATAATGATGTTTTAATGTTGCTTAGATGTTTTAGAGATCTTAGACTTAGTTCTTAGTGTTGGTGATGCTGAGGTTTCTTGAGTTTTAGATCAAGTGCAGTTATAGGAGAAATCCCTAGATTGTGAAGTTGACAAGACTGGGGTTTAGGACCACCAGGCTTGCCACTACTTAGACTAAAGGCATGTCCATAGTAAACTACTAGTGAGGTAGCCACAAGCATCTACTTAAGAATGGGAGCTCAGTTTGTCAGCAGTGACATATTAGGGAAAAATGGCATGTGGTGAGGTCAACACATGGTTGAGGAAGCAGTGCTACAAGACTGACCTCCCCTGGTGTGACATGCCACATGTGGCAGTGTGGCATGTGTGTGGCAACATGGCATGCACACAGCAGTGTGGTGCAGTGTGCCAGTGGCATGTCCTGGCTTTTTTACAACTACCCACACTGCTGCTCACTGCCACCATGCTGCATGTCCTGGCTGCTCATCACTACCATATACTGCATCCATGGGCTGTTTATCACACCTGAACTTCTATCCCCACACTGCATGCACTTGGCTGCTCATGACTGCCATGTGCTGTATGTGCTGGCTGCTCAACATTGTCATCACACCTGACTATGCTGCATATGTTGGCTACTCACCACCACCATGTGCTGCATAGCCTGGCTGCATATCTTTTTTATTATAACAAAAAGCAAATTGCATACTGGAGCTGACCCAATGCTATCCCAACAGACTATATGGCCCTGCAGCCACACACCCTCCCTGCCATGCAGCAACTGTACCAGCACCTGCATCCACTGAAGATGATGCAGGCAATTGGTACATCCATCCTCCTGTGCCCACCTGTGTGTCTGCAGCATTGCTGTGTCAACAGTGCATGGCCACTACCACCCTGCCCACAATGCTGCTGCTGTACCAGCACAGCATGGCAACTTGCCTGCCTGCCTGCATCTACTCAAGATGATGCAGGTGATTGGTATGTTCCTCCCTCCTTCCCTCTTCTCTCCCTCTCCCTCTCCCTCTCCCTCTCCCTCTCCCTCTCCCTCTCACTCTTCACCTGCCTATTTTCCCATTGATCTGTGGCTAGCCAGTCTCCAGATGTCAAGGTGGCCTAGCACATCCTGGATGTTGCCATTGGTGCATACTCTGCATCCCCATTTGTAGTAGGCACCACTGATGGATATACCAACAATGGGTGGCCACCACCTGCTCACCCACACCACTGCTGTACCAGGACCTTGTGCCTGCATGTGTGCCCACACTGCCACCATACTAGCATGGTGTGGCAGCTTGCTGGCTCACTGTCTGTGTCCACTCAAGACTATGTGGGCAACTAGTACATCCCACCCACATGCCTATGTTGCTGCTGTGTCAACAGCATGCAGTCCCCTACCTGCCCACACCACTGCTGTATGGACAGCACATGGCCACTACCACCCTGCTCACACCACTGCTGTGCCAATACAGCATGGCCACTATCTCCTCACCCACACTGCCATCATATCAGCACAACACAGCAATGTGCCTGTCCACCCCACCCATGTCCACTGAAGATGATGCAGGAAATTGGTGCATCCCCTTCCCTTTCTTTCCAATGTCTGAGGCACGCCATGCCTGCCCATGTGCTCACATTGCCACTACATCAGTAGTGTGTGGCCCCCTACTTGCCCACCCACATGCATGCTGCACTGCTGCCATTCCAGCATTGCATGGCCACTTGCTGGCTCACTGCCCACATCCACTCAAGACAACACAGGCAACTGGTATGTCCCTTCCCCTGTGCCCACCTGCACATGGCCACTACAACCCTACATAGACCACTATTGTGCTAACAATGGGTGGCCACCACCTGACCATCCATGCCACTGCCATACCAGGACACTGTGCCCACATGCACACCCATGCTGCCACCATACCAGCCCAGTGTGGCATGTCTGCACAGGAATGAGCTAACACAAGAAAGGAGGAATGTGGTGATATTGGCAGCAATGAGAATGTGGTGGTATGTGGCAAGGCAAAAGCCCCAGAGTAAGTTAATGTGGTTAGACATTATGTGAGGTGCACACTAGACAGCGAGGTCACAACTGAAGATGGGAGGGGGATTGTCAAGGAAGGAGACAATACACCTTAGAGAAGAGTCACGCCATGTAGCGGATATCTCAGATGTATAAAGCTAAAGAACTATCTACTACATGGGAGACTTTATATACTACAGGAAACGGTGCACAGACCATGTGCTGTCACTGTAGGGCAGGTGTATGTAAATAAGATGTGCAGCATCTGTGAGAAGTATCAGTAAGCAATGCGCAGCATTGCACTGCATCAGTAAGCATCTGTGGGAATTGTAGTCATATCTGTATAGTAAGCGGCCCGATGACTAAATGGAAGTGAGTCATAGATAATTGCGATAAGATCTACTGATGATCTGATAAGATGAGATAAGATATATCATGTAGATCTTGAGCAATAAGAGTAAAAAGAATTGTAAAATGAAAGGAAAAATAAGTACGTCCTGACACATTATAGATAATGTCTAAGGATTGTGGAAAGTGGGGGAGTCAGCTTATGTAGTGTAAGTGGGTTAGAGTTTGGGTGGAGCATAAAATGTGGTTTGTTAGAATGTGTTGTTGGAGATGTATGTGGGGTTTATGGGATAAGACAAGACATGGGTTTGAAGATGTAATAAAGATGTGTAGGGTGGAGCTGAATGAAAACCATGGATATTCCAACATGGCAGGTTTATGGCTCACCACCTGCATCCACTCAAGATGATGCAGGCAATTGGTACATACCTGCTGACCTGTGCACCCATGTCACAGCTGTGTCAACAGCATGCAGCCTTCTACTGCCCACACCACTGGCAAATGAACAGTGTGGCCACAACCTCACCCATGCCACTGCTGCATGACATGCTGCACATTCTTCCTGTGCACATGCACTGTGCTGTGCTGGCACATGCCAGCAGACAAACATCATGCCCTCTTTTTCCTTTCTTTCATTCATCCTCAACTCACATAGGAACCCTCAACTTCCCTACAACATCACAGGTATGTGTTCTGTCAACAGAACTATCAATTATATTCAACTTTGTGCCTATTGTTCATCCATTTCTGTTTACATCTATCATTGTTTCCTTTTATTCTCTGTTGCTGCATAATCTACAACTGTAATCATGTCTCATTAATTGATATTTCAATGCAGCAGGTATTTACTCTATCTTCACATTTTCCATACCTCTTGGTCAGTTCTGTTGACACTATCTTTTTAAACAATAACATGTTGGGCAGAATGTTCAGGCTATGTTTTTTTGTATTGAATCATGCTACTGTATCCATGAGTATCATTGTGCCTGAAAGTAGGCTTGGAACTTTGGCTCTACAATCATGTTGGTCTTTCCTCTATTTTTATGCATCTACACTTAAATGCTTTGGCAGTCTTGATTACCATATTTTCTCTTTTACTTTCCTTACACACAGGTGCAGTGTCCCTGGGCTGATGAACAGGGACATGTATGAGTGCTGATCATTGTCAGTACACAGTACAGTGCACCTGCACAGGCTTTGCCAATGACTATGCCTGGTGGGTATGGGTATGGGTCTATTGGTTTTCCAGTCTACAATAATAACCATACAGTTGATGTTTCTGTTTTGCTATGTGCTTTCACAGTTTAAGAAGTGTCTTTTTCTGCCCTTCCATCTATTTGTAATCTACAATACTACTTCATACCATCATTTCTATATGTATGGGTTTTTCATGGCTGATAGCCAGTGATGACCAGTAGGGATGGGGACAGGACAGGGATATTGGTGAGGAATGTTGCAACTTATTTAACTATGTCTGATTCAGTTAATGTTGCAATGCAATATGTCTTTACTTTATAACTGGAGAGGCAATTGGAATTGGTCTGTAGATAGATAAGGTAATGTGTCAGCTGGAGAGATAATTGGAATGGGTCTCTAAGTTGGGGTTGGTCTGTAAATTGGACTTGATTTGTAGATAGATGGAGTACTATTTCCTTTTATTTTCTGTTGCAATAAGCTATGTATACTTTCACAGATGATGCTTTATAACTCAATGTTGCAATGCAACAGGTTTTTACACTAGTGAAAACAAATGAGAGGTAAACAAAGATAAACAGTGGTGAGAAAGATAAGTCCTTGCTAATTGTATAGTAATAGTCCTTAGCAAGTAAATGTAGATAAAGGAAGAGAGCATTTTAAAGTACTTGGAGTTAACTCACAGCTCAATATGTAAATACTATAGTACCATAAAGGATAAGAAAATAGAGTCCTTACTATAAGTTGGAGCTAAGCTCACAGCTGTAGTTAATACTATACTTATAGTAAGTAAGATAAAAAAAAGAAAATGCATCTGATACAAGGTGCCAAAGCAAGTGCCTTGTAACACTAGGGCTGTTGTCTATTTATCTAAATAGATGAACTGGCAATTGCCATTCTGGAAGGTGGGGGTGTTGGTTTTTTCATTACCTTATGATGCTGGTCACACTGTTTACTTATTAAGTATACTGATCTCTATCTCATCTTATTTTCTCTTTATGGTTTGAGCTCCTCTTAAATTCCATCTTGCTCTTACAATATCTTCTTTACCTTGTCTTTGTCTCACCTTAGCACTTCTGCATCTGCTGAGGTGAGTATCTCTTCTACTCTCTTAGCTCTCTTCTGACATACCTGCTCTATGCAGCTCTCTCTTTCCTCTGTGTACCCTCCACCATCTGGTACACTTCTTCTCTTATCTTACAGATGCTCTCCTACCTTAGGACTATAGTTCTTTGGTGGCTCTTTCTCTTTACTGGCTTATAAGCCTATCTGTGTCTTGCAATGATCAGTCTCTCATTTGCCACACTGCCTCAATTTCAACAGGGGGGACCTAGCAAATGTTGGCAATACTTGCTATCTATAGTACTGTATAAGCTGTATAAGGAATAATTAGGGCCTATTTACTTACAAAGTTGAACTTTGTATTTTCATCCGTTTATGTCAGGTTTCAGCTGTAGTTCAAATAAGCTTCATGTGACTCTCATGTAATCTTATCAATCATCATGCTAATAACATGCATGATTGCAACCTAGACAATGAGGAAGCTGCTGAATCCTTGATGCTAGGTGCTGTTGTGACCAGTCTTGCTTTGACAACTCTTCTGGGGACCACAGATGATGACTGAACCCCATATCTGTTGAACTATCTGCTTCTACTCCTGCAACAGTTCATTATTATGTGTTGAATTATCTGCCTCTACTCCAGTGGCAGTATGTTGCCATGGTCACTTCCTATACTTGACTTTTGTTCTCCAGAACAATAGACTCACACCACAATTGCCATTGTTACTATTATTACACTATTGTTCAGTCCACCATTGTTCTCCACTACTTGTCAGGCTGCATATTTTTTTGCTATATTTTCCCTTATTTTGTAGCATCATTGATCCTATTATCACATAGGATCTAGTGTGGTGATCTTCTACTTTTATTTTATTATGGCTTATTGGCTGACAATGTAAATATTGTCCAATCTCTTATCAGCCTGCTTATGATACAGTTATGACTCTTTTCTCACCCTTGCTGCACATGTTTACTAATCTCTCTCACACTTGCTGCACTTTTACTTACTCATCATTTTCTATCATTCCATACCCTTCTATGCATGGACCATGAGGGTTATTAGCTATTGGCTCCTTTTTGTCTATTGACTGTGTGACTTTACAGACTTCACAGGCCTGCCCTTCAGTACTGTAGTATATATACTGTGGGACTCCTAGTGATATCTCCCAAGTTCTGTTCATCTGGGATATGTGCTAGTCATTGCAGCACAATCCATTCTAGGTATTCTTTTTAGGTCTTTGTTCAAACTTGATTAGTGTTGACCTCATACTACTATTGTCTTCCCTTTTTTTCTCTACTTCTTATTGTCTTCACTGTGAGGCCAATGCTAAAAGCAAGGTCACACTCTAGCACTTAGAGAGGATAGGAGGAGTAAAGGATGATAGTATTGCCAGGATTAACTCACTATGAAGTGGATATCCCAGAAGTACTAAGCTAAAGAATGAATACACTACTTAGTACAGTATATATAGTAAATGCCTGCACACACAGACCATGTACATTGCTCAAGGGCAGGCATTTGTAAGTAAGAAATGAGGATAGCATGATGTCATGCACAGCATGCACAAGAATGATCTGTAAGTAATGTGCAGCATTGCACAGTTGTTGTGAGAGTATCTGTAATTGTCTGTGGGAGAATGTGTCATAAGTAAAGTGTAATCAGGCCAATGATGAATCAAGTATGAGTCATAGATTATTGTGAGAGATCTGATAAGATGAGATAAGATGTATAGTGCAGATCTCAAGTGATAAGGTCAAAAGATATCATAAAATAAAGAGAAAAATAACACATTCTGACATTCACTCACTATTGTTCTATTCTCTATATATACAATCCATAACTCATTCTCTCACTTTAGCTTTTTCCCCACTTGCTGAAGTTGTTGAGATTGGGTGAATGCATGATAGGTGTGGACCAAGTTGACAATCTGAGAGAAGAACCACTCCCTGAGAGTGAAGGCCATAAGGAGAGCACTGAAGATGAGCAGCATGAGGTACATCCTTTGTTGATGCAGGATGAGCAGGATAGGGAGTGGGAGCTCCTCTCCATTGCACCCAAGTTACTATACATATGTCTTGAGGTACTCAAGTAGGAGGTGATTGAGGGCAGGCATGCTGGGGGTGGTGGGCTGGATGTGAGAGTGTGTAAGAGAGTACATAACAATGTAGAGGTGGACACAAGATACTGTAGGCAAGTATAGAAGTAAGGGAAAGGTAATGGGATAAGGTAGGTGTCAGGTTGCATTTGTGGCCTTACCTTTATTCCTTTATTTTCCTTTTATTCTTTACATTTTTTTATTGTTTATCTGATGATCTGATAAGATAAGATCTTTATATTTTACTTTGTTACATCCTATCTTATCATATCATACTTACTTTTTTTTACTGTTCTGGATGTGCCCATGCTGTGCATGATGTCATATATACTGTGAGTACTTACTGTAGTTGACCTGCCCTTAGTTTACTGCACTGGTCCATGCACCATAACTTAGAGTATATAGTCTACTGTAGTATAGCCAATATACTCCAGCTTATTATGGCTGGCAAATCCTTTCTTTTAGAGTGATCTTTAAGAGAGTGTGCACTGGTCTCCCTTATGGGGTATGTAGTGTTGACAATACTGTACATACCACTATACTGTTGTTTGGCTTCCCCCGCTACACACACACATCACCCATCACATATGCACTTCTACCCCTCAGACTTCTTACAAACCTGAGCACTACCCACACCACTCACATTTCTGGGACGACGTGCATCCCTCCACTTATGGTAGCTGTTGTTCTCTACACTCAGGCTCCGCTCCAACTCTACTGTTACTTTACTATATAAGATGAACACTTTACACTATAGCTCCTCAGATGTCTTACTTCCATGTCTGAGTGAGTACTTTCCCATCTTATTCTCACTACACTTTCCTTACCACCTTCCTGCAGCTCTCTCTTTACCATGTATGGCACATGCTGTGTCCATACACTCTTTACTGCTGCAGACATGCTGTCCGCTCTCTTCCCTTTGGGAAACTTGCTGCTCAATGCTATAACTGTTTTATCAGTCCTCATTGCCTGCCTAAGCCTGCACTCACAGGTTATGGGCCCTGCCCAGTGCATGGCAGGCTCAGTCAACACCACCCACCTCATCATCATCATTCTATTCACACTCATACAAACCACCAACACCGTATCCTTACCAAAAACCACCATACCAATGCTAGACAGCACCTCTAACTACAAAACCTGGTCCACACTCATCAAAAATGCTTTACTCATCACAGGGGTTTGGAAAGTGGTCATCACTGAAAAACCAACCCCCAAGTATCAGAAGGTCATGGAAACAGAGACACTCCCAAGCAGAGAAGTGCAGACCTGTACTCATGAAGACAAGGAGGACATCACCAACAACATAGAAAGAAATCTTTGGGATGAAAACAACAATCTAGCAACAGCTTTCATAGGCCTATACATCAGTCCCCTATGCCTCCATCTCATCTCAGACCAAAATACCACATCTCAGAATTGGTCACTACTAAAAGTTGAATATGGCACACCAGGCGCCATAGCAACTTTTACCAAACTATGAGAAATTCAGACGTTCAAATTTAACGAGCACTCATCCTTCATTGCACAGATTGATGTGCTCAAGCTTGTGCAAATTCAGCTCACAGATAGTGGATGCACCATCTTGGACAACGACTTCGCTATCATCATGCTCACAGCACTCCCACTGTCCTGGTCTAACATAGTCTCTGCCTACATCATATCTAACAACTCCCTCAACAATGTTACACCAGAAGACGTGCACATGTGAATAATTGATGAATCTGACTGCCTCACCAGAACCTCAGGTTCAATTCTATCAGTTACACAGCATCCACATGGTTTCATGGCACCTGCTAACACCCTCGCATCTCCTTCCACCTCCTCTGGCTTAACTTCCTGTGGTAAACCAATGTTGAACCATTATACGTGCACAAAGTGCAGTCCTGGTGGCCACTCAGACAAGTTCTGCTGGGTTCTGCACCCAGAGAAAAAGAAGGATAGGGGATTCGCTGCTAAGTCTACATCTGTGAATACTGTCATCAGTGAACCTCCACCACTTGTACCTCTGAGTAGCACTACGTCCCTTAATATGATGGGCGCTGACACCACAACTTTGTTCTACTTTGAAGCAAGCAACTCCTGGATGCTTGACAGTGGTGCATAAGATCACATCAGTCTGCACCCACAAGACTTCATCCCAGGCTCCATACGAAATACCCCTGGAATAATATGTCTTGGAAATAACTCCACAATTCCATACCTAGGAATAGGGAGCATTGAAGCGACCACCATCATTGGAGAAACAACACGAAAAATAACCCTCCAGAATGTCTTATATGCCCCAGAAGCTGGCACACATTTCATATCCATCACACAACTCACTAATAAAAACCTCCATGTCACATATGAAAAGCAGGAATGCCATATAGTCACACAAGATAACACAACTCATGCAATCAGATACAAACACAATGGTACCTATTGGTTACACCTCTCTATCACATCTTTATCCACCCTCACATTGCTCTCCACAATTAAACCATCCTATGATGTCTGGCACACTCACCTCACACATGCAAACCACCAAACCATGCAAAAATTCACAATAAGTGTCAAAGGTTTTGCTATTAACATGAATGACACCATCACTGCCCCATGCAAGGGCTGCATGACTGGAAAACTGTCATGAAAACCATTTCACAGATCCTCAAAACGCACACTCCAACCACTCGACCTTGTGCACACTGACCTGGTAGGACCCATGGGAACTCCATTAATGCAAGGTTCGTCGTACTTCACCTTGTTCATAGACAACTACTCTGGCCATGCTGTTGCCATCACTATGTCACACAAGGACCAGTTCTCTCAGGCCCTCACAACATTCTTATCCTGGGCAGAGACACACACCAAGTGAAAACTTAAGGTTCTGAGAAGTGACAGAGGAGGTGAGTATGTGAATTCCACAGTGCAAGGAATACTGCAATGCAATGGAACAACACACAACCTTACCACACCATATTCACCAGCACAAAATGGTCGCACCGAAAGATGGAATAGGATGGCAATCAACTCCACATTGGCACTGCTACACAGCACACATGTCTCAAGAGGATTCTGGGAACATGTGCTCCAGGTCTCCGTACTCATGTACAACTGCACCCCTCAATGTGTGCGAGACTGGGCAACACCCCATCAACTCTGGCACAATGGCCACATGCCTGACGTGTCATACCTGTGAACATTCAGCTACTTGGCCTATGTTGCAACACCTGCCGAATGACATAGTAAACTTGACCCATGTGCAACATCAATGGTCTTCATTGGATATGAGCCAGGATCAAAAGCATGGAAGTTCTGGGATCACACAACCCACCATGTTGTTGTGTCCTGCAATGCAGTCTTTGATGAGTGTTCTTTTCCTTTCGCTCTGCCACAACTCCCCACTGGTCCTCCTCCTCCAACATCACTCCTACTACCACAGACTTACATGGAGGACAATGACACAAGCTCAGACACAGACAACAATAGTAATAACGACTTGGATTCTGATGGCCTCACACCACGCCAAACAGTTCCTGCTCCTCCAGTCACTACCAGAACTGTCATCGATCCAACAACCACACCCTTCTTGCCAGTTCCTCCTCCACCACCAGTTCCCACTCCAGTCTCACCACCATGACTGTATGGACCTGCACTACCTGTAACACCACCATCCGTCACACCTCCCATACCCATGTGAATGTGTGCAACATGTTTCTCCAACCACACACCAGCGATCATTGTCCCTAGCGCTGGATACAATGCTGACACAGGACGAGGTCACACACACCACACTGCACTGTCTGGTGAGATAGAACCCACATTCACTATACTAAGCCCTGTCACACCAGCACTGCCACCTTCTTCACCAACTGGCACCCCCTATGTGGAACACACTATGCCACCACCTCCACTGCAGTGAACCACTTGCATCACATGTCCACCTACACACTACGGTGACAGCATGTATGGTGAATGCACATACACTGACATTCTGCAGGACCAGTCAGACAACAAAAATGACATCTTTGCCACACCCGGCACAGGACATTCCTTGTCCATGCTCCTCACTGCCACATCCTCATTGGGTGACCCCATCACCCTACATGAAGCATGCACTTCCTCCAATGCCACAGACTGGGACAGTGCATGCTGACACAAACTCACCATGCTTGACAGCATGGGAACATGGTCACTCATCAACCTACCACCTGGCCACACAGCGATCCTGTGAGGCCGATGTTTGCCAGCAAGGTCACACAATGTAAAGGAGAAGGAAAGAGCTAACAAAGGGATGAGATCACGCTTAAGCAAACGGATATCCCAGATGTATTCAGCTGAAGAGTAGTTACGATACAGCTGAAGTATATATACTAAGAATAACCTGCGCACGGACCATGTATGTACTATAGGGCAGGCGTATCATAAAGGAATGTGCAGCACTCCTGTGAATGATCAATAAGCAACTTGCACTGCATCAGTAAGGATGCGCAGCATCTGTGGGAAGCTCTGTAAGCGGCTGTGGGAATATGTGTCATATGTGTATAGTAATCGGGCCAATGACGAAATGGGAATGAGTCATATATAATCGCAATAAGATCTTCATGATCTGATAAGATATCTTATGTAGATCTTGAGCGATAAGGATGAAAGAAATCGTAAAATGAAAAGAAAAATAAATGCGTCCTGACAGATCCCCAACAAATGGGTGTTTAAACTGAAGAATGACAGACAGTATCATGCGCATCTCATGGCTAAGGGGTTCAAACAGGTACCAGGCATTGATTATGACCAAGTTTTCTCCCCAGTCACTAGATTCAAATCACTCTGATTTCTATTCACCCTTACCACCACCCATGATTGGCACATTCACTCCATGGATGTTAAAAGTGCCTTCCTCAACAGTGACATCGACAAAGAACTATATATGCAACAACCAGACAGTTTTGAGATCCCAGAGCTCACAGGCAAAGTATGCAAACTGCACAAATCCATCTACAGGCTTAAGCAAGCCATGCACCAGTGGAATACCAAGATGGATCAGTTGCTGGGAACCCTGCAACTATCCCAAATCACCTCGGATGGAGGTCTCTATGTCAGACGAGGCCAGGACTCCTTCTTGTTTTTGATCCTCTACATTGACAATATCACCATCATTGGTAGCAATCTTGCAGAGGTCCTTGAACTCAAGAGAGCCTTGGCTGCTGCCTTCGAAATGACAGATCTGGGTGAAACCACATCTTATCTGGGACTGGAAGTATCCCACAACCACACACACCAAACACTCACCATATGCCAGTCACAATACATTACTGCAGTCATTGTGTGCTTCAGCCTGGCAGGGTGTAACCCAGTCCACACTCCACTGCCTCCCTCACTCACCCTAGTCCCATTCCAAGGGGCCACCAGTGCATCCGCCCCCATGCTGTACCAGCAAGTTGTTGGCAGCCTAATGTATGTGGCAGTCATCTCACAACACAACATCACATACGCCATCAATACATTGGCCTGGTATGCTGCCAACCCCACACTGGACCACATCGCCACCACAAAGCATATTCTGCAATACCTTGTGGAGACCCCTGCATTGGGTCTCTCATATGACAGCACGCTGGACACCTGCATCACAGCACACTCTGACTCTGACTGGGCATTGTCCCTTGTTGATCATTGTTCCACCAGTGCACATGTCTTCTTCCTATGTGGTGGTGCCATTGTGTGGTCTTCACAATGCCAGTGTGTTGTCTTGCTCTCCTCCACTGCCACCAAATACATTGCCCTATCACAGGCCACTGAGCAGGCCATGTGGTACAATTATCTCACATGCGAGCTCAGCATCCTGCTCACACTTCTGATCCTGATTTTTGGCGACAATGAAGGGTCTATTGACCTTGCCAACAACCCTGTCATTGGCCATGGTACCAAGCACATTGACATCAGACATCACCATATATGAGAGTGCATCACAAACAGCATCATTGCCCTGATGTGCTTGCTGTCAGTGGCTGTCCTTGCAGACTGCCTCACCAAGGCACTACCACACATTGCCTTCGAGGAACAACATGCCAGTCTAGGACTCATTCTTGCTGCTATGTTGAACAAGGGGGACTGTTGACAATACTGTCATTCAGCTTCCCCCACTATACACACACATCACCCATCATGTACACACTTCTACCCCTTGGACTTCTTACAAACCCGAGCACTACCCACACCACTCACATTTCCAGGACAACATGCATCCCTCCACTTATGGTAGCTGTTGTTCTCTACACTCAGGCTCCACTCCAACTCTACTGTTACTTTACTATATAAGATGAACACTTTACACTATAGCTCCTCACACATCCTACTTCCATGTCTGAGTGAGTACTTTCCCATCTTATTCTCACTACACTTTCCTTACCACCTTCCTGCAGCTCTCTCTTTACCATGTATGGCACATGCTGTGTCCATACACTCTTTACTGCTGCAGACATGCTGTCCACTCTCTTCCCTTTGGGAAACTTGCTGCTCAATGCTATAACTGTTTTATCAGTCCTCATTGCCTGCCTAAGCCTGTGTTCACATGTAGGACTACCATCTTACAGTAGGAGTGATACCCATTTCAGTGAGGGAAGAAAGGTTGAAGTGAGAGAGTGCAATGGAGGAGGTTTATATAGACAAAAGAGATTGAGTCTGAGTAAAGTTCAAGGTCAGAAGAACAATAGGGCATAGAACAATATTGAGGTAAGTGAGTCACACCCATGACAGAGTATAGGAGTATATAGTAATTATAGAACAAGGGACACTCAAAATGGAATGAAAGTGTAGTAAGTGCCCATGAGTCGTTATGACTCAGAAGAGTGTGACTATCATCACTGAGATGGCACTATGCATCACAGGTTGTTGATGCATAGCTTCAACAGAAGTGAGTATCACCTTGGTTTCTTCCCTTTGTTCCCTCTGATCACCATACTTCCTTCAGTATACTCTGTGCTTCCTCACACTTATTGTGTACTCTCTATGTCTGGCATCCCTCAACTTCAACATCATGGAGTCACTCTGCTGGCCATCCACCTTTCTCATGCTCACACTGGTTCTGAACACTGTTATGAGACACTTGCTTTGGCACCTCATAATGGACACATTTTTTCTTTCTCTCTGTTTCTTTTTCTCTCTACTATAAGCATAGTATTAACTGCAGCTGTGAGCTTAGTGTTATGAGGCACTTGCTTTGGCACCTTGTAACAGTTTTTCCTTTTTCTTTTTCTTTTCCTTTCTTTTCTCTTATCTTACTTACTAGTAAAGTGTAGTATTATTACTACAAGTGTGAGCTTAGCTCCACTTTACTTAGTAAGGACTCATCCTTTTTTTATCTTTTATAGTACTTAAGTATTTACATACTTAAGTGTGAGCTTAGCTCCAAGTACTATGTTAGACTTATCTTTTGTCTCTTTATCTTTCTTTATTTATTATAACATTTACTTGCTAAGGACTATTACTATACAATTAGCAAGGACTCTATTTTCTTGTTCTTATTTACCTTTGTTTATCCCTTGTTCATTATGTGCTTGTGGCTGAGCCATTTATATCACATGGACACATACTTACTGTGCATTGCTGTGCAATGTTCGTTTACATACTGCACACTACTGCACAACTTTACTATACTTAGATCTCCAGTTTTGTATAAATAGTGGACAGACTGGCAGTCTTAAACCCCAGTCTTGTCAACTTGGCAATCCAGGGATTTCCTTATACTGCGCTTGATCTAAGCTCGCTATAAACTCGCTCTATTCGCCACAAACTAAGTCTAAGATCTCTAAGTCACTCTAAGCATCACTAAGACATCCTACACCCATCACCCTGGATCCTCATCTAGTCATTGGTGGAATCATCCTCATTACTATCTCATTGATCCCAATCTTCATTGTCATCAGGAACATCTATTATGCATATCAAATGTGTATCCACCACCTTGTTACCAGGGGTATCATTACAGATCTTCCCTAAGACCGTCCAATAGGCTGCACTTAGCACTTAGCTGCAACTTATAGTAAAGACCTTATCTTTATTTATTTATCTATATTTACTTGCTAAGGACTATTACTATACAATTAGCAAGGACTCATCTCATTTGCCTTTGTTTACCTTTATTTGTCTCATGTTCATTTCACACTTGTGGCTACCTTACCAGTAGTTCCCTATGGACATGCCTTTAGTCACATGATCTTGCTGATTGCTGCACAATCATCATTTATCTGTCAGGATGTGTTATTTTTCTTTTCATTTTTATGATTTTCTTTTATCTTATCCGATTAGATCTTTTGTGATAATCTATGACTCATTCATCATTCATCATCGGGCCAATTACTCATTACTTATGACACATATTCTCACGATAACTGTGCAATGCTGCACATTACTTACTGATCATTCTCATGCATGCTGTGCATGACATCATGCTATCCTCATTACTGTACTCCAAATGCCTGCCCTACAGTGACATACATGGTCTGTGCACACAGGTATTTACTATATATACTGTACTTCATAGTGTACTTGTTCTTTAGCTTAGTACTTCTGAGATATCCACTTCATAGCAAGTTAGTCTCTCAAATACTATCATCCTTTATCCTCTCCTGCCATTCTAAGTTCTGTTGTGTGACCTTGCTAGTCACATTGGCCTCACAATAGTACTAAGCTCTTTAGCAACCCCACACTCTCCTCTCTTAAACTGTCCCATTTGAATCACTACTCCCCTCCCTACTTGTCTAAGAAGATGAAGTACTTTGTTTTTTACAGTTCCAATTTTTGGTAGTCAGCTACAGCACCGGGCCTTACATTGCCTCAGCAAGTGGTGCAAGGGTGTCTTACCACTTAGTGGAGCACCACAAACCCCCTGACAACCATTTGGACCAGGGTTACGATAGAATTTTACTGTATCAGAGAATTCTTTCATAATATATGAGTAGCACCTAGCACATACTATACCATCACCCCTTCCACTTTGCATTTGAAAGGCTTACACCCTTGAAAAAGGTGTAAAGAGTTTTCACTTTGTGCAATTTTATTTTTCATCATTCCAAGAATTCTCCACTTGGAAAAGAGGACTAGGTCAGGCAAGTCATACGCCAGACTTACCTCTTCATTATCTGCACCCACACGACCTTGCACATCTCAAGCTCTTATCCAATATCATGGAAACACATTCCAATATCATCAACAACAATCCATTTGGTTTTTCAAACTCCATAATCCCTACTACAATGATCACCCTGATGAATTCCTGTGGCATTTCTTTCCAGGCTACTGGGAAAGAGCCAGCCCATATTATAATTCAATCCCCCAAGCCTACATCTTCAGAAACAAGCAATGATGAGCTCAGGATCCAGCAATTGGGAAATGAGGAATCCAGCTCCAATGGTCAAAGATTTATCAAGAGAAGCAGAAAGGGAAAGAAATGCAGAAATGGAAAGGGAAAGACAACAGGCAGAAACTGCCAGACTATGCATCACAGATCTGGAGGATACAGTGGAGATGATGAAAACAGCAATGGAGGAGCAACACATCGCATCACAAAAACAGAACACCCAATTCTTGGAGATGGGAACTGCATTGGCACAAATAACCAACTCATTGGCCAGTATCACAGTGATGATGAGTGCCCAGCCAACCCTACACCCTACAGCAGTCGGTACATCTGGCCAATCTGCAGGCCTAGGGGCCCATGTGTTTGCACAACACAGAGTCAAAGTTTCTGCACCTACTCCATTCTTGGGGAAGCATGACAAACTTGACTCCTTCATACAGGAGTTATTCCTAGTATTCACAGCAAACAAGATGTGGGTAGACAATGATTGTATCACATATGCCCTCTCCTATATGATAGGAGGAAGTGCAGAAGCATGGAGTGTGAATGCAGCAGTGCACAGTGTGGTGGTCCTTAGGCTGGGTCACTCTACTTAAAGAGGACTGAAGGGTGATGGTGGGTAGACCAAGGGCAATAGCCTGAGGAGAAAGAGAAGCAGTATCATAGCACAGAAGTAACAGTAATAAAGAGTGAGAAGTGCATCCATGATGCTGGAGGGGGTAGAATACTGACTGAAGTCCAATGTCCCTAACAGATGCATTAAGTATGTAAAGAGACCACACACAGACCATGCTGAGGTAAGTAAATGTATGGGGCGCGGGTGCTGGAGTGAAGAGCATACTCCCAAGTCAACATGGAGGAATCTTCAAGTCACTAAATGGTGATTACATGAGGCCAATCCCCTCAACCCACTCCATCCTATGCCCTTCCAAGATCGGGTAGATTTTGACAATAAACTACAAGCCCAGTTTGGAGATCCAGATGAAGCTCATACTGTGCAACAAGAACTCCACAAAATTAGACAAATGGGTAAAACAGTGGAGGAATACACCACAGATTTTCTCCTCATTGCAGCTAAAGCAAGATATGATGACCAAGCTCTCATTGATTGCTATCACAGAGGATTAAATAATGAACTCCTACAAAGGATCTATAATATCAATCCTCTGCCAGTCACCTATTTACAGTGGCAGACAGTCACTCAAAGTGCTGACAGACACCTACACAAGTTCAAACAACTCATGCAAACAAGGAACACCCCTGCTTGGACCCCAGATACTCTCAAAACAATACACATCCCCAAGCAGGATGGAACATCCAAAGCAACCCATTGACACAAAAAGCAAGTAATGCCACTGTACCTATGGATGTGGACAGAACACAGTGCAGAAAGACAATCATATGCTACAATTGCAGACAGGAAGGACATATATCATGCAAATGTCTGCAGAAGGGGAAGAAGAGCATCAGGGAAATACATGAAGACATCAGGCAGATGTCAACAGAAGATTTCCATAAGATAATGAATGACAAGTGGGAGAAGAGAGGATTGCCTATAGATAGGCAGGGTTTTGCCAAGGACAATCAGTAGATACTGCTGCATTGTCCTCCAATAGTTTTTCTATTCTGTTTCCTGATGATGGTGCTGTTGATCATGCCAATGTATGCGATCCCATAATTGATGAATGCATTATTGTTCCAAATCATCAGGAAAAGAAAGAGAAAGAGGCATCTGAGAGTATGCCCTCTCACAAAGAAGAAAAGCATGAAATCATGGGGATAAAGACAGAATTACCCATGATTAAAGTAGAAATCAAAACAGTGGATACCGGAGCAACAGTAACCATAGATGCCTTACTTGATTCTGGAGCAACAACATGTTACATTGACGAACAATTCATAAAACAAAATAACTTAAACACAAAAAAATTACTGATCACAATTCCAGTTTACAACATCGATGGAACAAGAAATGAGAATGGATCCATATGAGAAACTGTAGACCTAATCCTAAAAACCTATGACCATACCAAGAGAACTACATTCTGTGTCACTGGTCTAGGGAAAACCAATTTAATTCTTGGAGAAACATGGCTTAAAATCCATAATCCAGAAATAAATTGGCAATCAGGATTAGTAATGTTCTCTAGATGTCCATGAAGGTGTCAAGTTAGACTTCTTGAAGAGAAAAAGTCTAGGAAGAAGATAAAAGCAATGAAGAAGGAAGCATGACTGAAGAAAGAGGTACCCAAGATGGTCGAGGTAAATGATGACAAAGAAGATGAACCAAGACCAGGAGATAAGATCTTGTGTATTATGATTGGCCGAGAAGAGAAAGAAGCAGCAATCAATAACATCAGTCAAGATCTTGTGATAGAGGCAGAGAAGAAGATCAAATGATCTTTTGAAGACATCATCCCTCTTGCATATCATCACTTCAAAACTGTCTTCAAAAAAGAATCGTTTGATGAATTACCTCCCAAACACATCTGGGACCATGCTATCGAGTTAAAACCAAACTTGAAAATGCATGCAGGGAAGATATATAATCTATCCCTTGTCGAACAAGCAGAACTAGAGAAATTCATAGATGAAAACTTGAAATCTGGATGTATACAACCTTCTGAATCACTGATGGCTTCACCATTTTTCTTTATCAAGAAGAAATTGGGAGAACTACGCCCAGTACAAGATTATTGTCACCTCAACGAAATAATGATCAAAAATGCATATCCTCTACCACTTATTCCAGAATTGATCAATAAACTCAAAGGGGTAAAGTTTTTCACTAAACTTGATGTTTGATGGGGATATAACAATGTATGAATCCAAGAGGGAGATGAATGGAAAGCAGCCTTCATCATGAACAAAGGACTATATGAACTGCTCATTATGTTCTTTGGTCTAACAAATAGTCCAGCAACCTTCCAAATGATGATGAATCATCTTTTCTGTGTTCTTATTGCAAATGGCAAGGTAGTTGTTTATATGGACGATATTCTCATCTTCACCAAAACACTTGAAGAACATTATCAAATTGTCACTGAAGTATTACAAATACTTCAAGATAACAAACTCTATCTAAAGCCAGAAAAATGTGATTTTGAAAAAGAAGAGATAGATTACCTTGGACTTAAAATCTCTTTCAACAAGATCATGATGGATCCTGTCAAAGTACAAGGTGTCACAGAATGGCCCACTCCCACTACAGTCACAGAAACCAGATCATTTTTGGGATTCATCAACTTCTACAGATGCTTTATCAGAGGATTCTCAGAAATTGCCAAACCTCTGAATAGTCTTCTACAGAAGGATGCCAAATGGAAATGGGACAATGAACAAAAACATGCATTCAAATCACTCAAATCAGTCATGTGTTCCAAACCCATTTTGGTATTCCCTGAAGCAGACAAACCATATTTGGTAGAAGCCAACAGCTCTGGTTATGCAACTGGCACTGTTTTATCCCAAAAATGTGATGATGACAAATGGCATCCAGTGGCCTATATTAGCAAAAGCTTATTGCCAGCAGAACACAATTATGACATTTACGACAGAGAGATGTTGGCGATAATCAGAGCACTGGAACAATGGTGACACTACCTCAAAGGTGCACAAAATCCAGTTGAAACCCTCACAGATCACAAGAATCTAGAGTACTTTATGAGTGCCCAGAAATTGAACTGTCACCAGGCATGATGGTCTCTATTTCTTTCTAGATTTGATTTCAACCTTACCCATCACCCAGGTAAATCATCTGACAAGCCTGATCACCTCTCAAGACGTTTGGATCATAAAGAGGGGGTGGACTGTGACAACGACAATATCATACTGCTGAAACCAGAGTTTTTCAAACAATCAATCAATGCAGTATTCACAAACCCACCACTACTGAAAAAGATCTTAGAAGCACAAAAGAACAAAGGAGAGATACAACAATGGAGAGAACTACCAGCAGATGAAGCAAAGACAGCAATTGTTGCAGGACATGGGGAAAACAAACAGGGACTCCTTACATACAAAGGAAAAATCTTCATTCCCAATAGTTGCAGAGCAGAAGTGGTGAAACATTGTCATGACAGTCCAATAGCAGGACATCCAGGACAATGGAGAACATCGGAGTTAGTAGGAAGAACCTTCTGGTGGAAAGGCTTGGCAGCATACATTGGAAGATACATAAAAGAATGTGAACTCTGTCAAAGAATAAAGACTATTACAAAAAAGCTGCAAGGTGAACTCACACCTAACAAAATCCCAGACCAACCCTGGCAAATCATATCAACAGATGTCATTACACAATTGCCAGACAGTCAAGGATACAACTCTATTTTAGTAGTGGTGGATCAATTCTCAAAAATGATTCATGCAATGCCCACCACTATGACAGTATCAGCAGAAGGAGTCATGTGACTTTTTAGAGATAACATCTGGAAATTACACAGATTACCAGAAAAAGTTCTCTCTGACAGAGGCCCACAATTTGCTTCAAGAGTCATGAAGGAATTGAACAAAATTCTTGGAATAAAAACAGCTCTTTCAACTGCCTTCCACCCACAAACTAGTGGACAAACTGAATGAATAAACCAAGAGATAGAACAGTATCTCAGAATATTTGTAAACCATTGACAAAGTGACTGGATGAACTGGTTACCTATGGTGGAATTTTGTTACAACAATCGAATCAATGCATCCACAAAACAAACTCCATTCATATTGAATAGTGGCCAACATCCAAGGATGGGATTTGAACCTCATGCTGAATTGAATATTGAATCAGTAGACATCTTTATATCTTCTCTAGAGAGAGCTAGAGATGATGCCAAATCTGCATTGAAAAAGGCATCAGAAGATATGAAGAAATATTATGATGTGCATAGAGGAGAAACTCCCATATACAAAGTAGGAGATAAAGTCTGGCTCAATACATCCAACATTCAATTGGATAGACCCACAAAGTAATTGGATCATAAACAAATTGGACCATATGTGATTGTTGAAGTTCTACCCAACAACAGTTATAAACTCACATTACCAAAAACATTAAAAATACATCCAGTATTTCATGTGGTCAAACTACTACCATTCATAGCTGACTCTATTCCTGAAAGGAAACAAAAACCACCACCAGCTCCTATAGTTGAAGGAGGAGAAGAGAGATAGAAAGTAGAAGAAATTCTCAATACTTGAAAACAATATGGCAAAGTCAAATACTTGAAAAGATGGAAAAACTATCCACATGAATCTAATTCTTGGGAACCAGCATCTATCATTACCAAAGATGTTCCCAAATTGGTCAAAGAATTCCACTTATCACATCCAACTGCCATTTGAGTTATTCAGAATATCATATTACCAGTGAAATGACTTTCAGACAAGGCCACCATTCCTACCAGAGGATTGTTATTCACAGCAGGATTAGATCTTTATAGTGCAGAAGAAACAGAGATACTACCACACTGTCAAAAATTGATCGATACTCAAGTCTCCTTGGCTATACCAAGTCACTGTTATGGACGTATTGCTCCTCACAGTGGTTTGGCTGTCAAAAACTCTATATCAATTGGAGCTGGAGTGATTGATTCAGACTACCATGGTCCTCTCAAAATTCTTCTCATCAATAATGGAAATGACACATTCCATGTAAAAGAAAAAGATTGTATTGTGCAATTGATCCTCAAAAACATATCATTCACTGATGTTTTGGAAGTCGATTCATTAGATGATACCTCAAGGGGAGAAGGAGGTTTTGGATTCACAGGGGTTTAGTGGTTCATTGGGTTGTCTCACCCATAAAACAGGGGTATTGTCAGGACATGTTATTTTTCTTTTCATTTTTATGATTTTCTTTTATCTTATTGCTCAAGATCTACATAACATCTTATCTTATCTGATTAGATATTGAGCGATAATCTATGACTCATTCATCATTCATCATTGGGCCAATTACTCATTACTTATGACACATATTCTCATGATAACTGTGCAATGCTGCACATTACTTACTGATCATTCTCACACATGCTGTGCATGACATCATGCTATCCTCATTACTGTACTTCAAATGCCTGCCCTACAGTGACATACATGGTCTGTGCACACAGGCATTTACTATATATACTGTACTTCATAGTGTACTTGTTCTTTAGCTTAGTACTTCTGAGATATCCACTTCATAGCAAGTTAGTCTCTCAAATACTATCATCCTTTATCCTCTCCTGCCATTCTAAGTTCTGTTGTGTGACTTTGTTAGTCATGTCAGCCTCACATTATCCATAAACTGTTAGACATGTGTGTATCTTTTTCATTCAGCTTTCCTCTTACTATATTTTACATTACACTACATGTATCATTTACATCATGGACTGCCTTCCTCTCCTACATGGGCCCCACTTACTGCATCAATATGATCCATGCCCCACATCAACTTTTGGTAGCCCTTGTCCTCTACCACTTCACTCTCTGCATGAACTTTCTTTCTCTCCTCTATATAAGATGGACACCCTATGCTACACTTCCTCAGATGTCTCTTACATCCAACTGAGTAAGTACTTTACACACTCTTCCCATCTTATTCTCACACATCCTCACTTCATCTGCATTCTCTACCATCATGTCATGGCACTTGCACTGTCCACTGATCTACACTCATCTGCAGGTTCACACACTTACTTAGACATTGCTTACATCTGTCTGATCTCCACCATCACATCATGGCACTTGCACTTTCCACACATCTACACTTATCTGCAGTTTGACTGCAATGCACTTGTTCCTGGATGTATCAAATATCATCATCATCTGGTTCTTCTGGAAGGTAGCTTGCCTATACACCTGCTTTCATAAACCTTTTTCTATTGTACTATAGTTAGGACACTCCCTTAGTATACATAGTGGTGATACTGGTGGTCTTAAACCCCAGTCTTGTCAACTTCACAATCTAGGGATTTCTCCTATACTGCACTTGACCAAAGCTCTCTAAAGCCTAACTTCAGAACTCTTGGAAGAACTAAGTCTAAGAACTCTAAAAAAAGCCTCTAAGTGATGCTAAGACACCATTACACTTCACCATCCTGGATCCTTGTATAATCTTTAGAGCTATCACTCTTATTATTATATCCTCAATCCCTCTCATCATTGTCATCAAACATATCCACATCAACTATCTCATCACCAGGAGTATCTGTGAGGTGCATGCTAGACAGCAAGGTCACAAGAGTAAAGGAAGGGGATTGGCAAAGGATGAGACAATACATTTAGGATGAAGTCATGCTGAATGGTGGATATCCCAGATGTATAAGCTAAAGAAATACATATTACTAAGATGCCCTATATATACTAAAGAGATTGGCACACAGACCATGTGCTGTCACTATAGGGCAGGCATATGTAAGTAAGATGCACAGCATCAATAAGTGACTGTGGGAATATGAGTCATATGTGTACAGTAATTGATCTGATGATGAATGGATATGAGTCATAGATAATCATGATAAGATCTACTTATGATCTGATATGATGGGATGAGATATCTCTTGTAGATCTTGAGTGATAAGATTGAAAGAAATTGTAAAATGATAAGAAAAATGAATATGTCCTGACAAATATCCCCCTTCTTAGGATGAGACAACTTGATGAGTGATTCTAAGAAACACCAGTAGAACCAAATCCTTGTTCCCCTCTGTGTGTATCATCCAATGAAACAACTTCTTTGATATCAGTGAATGATATATGTTCAAAATTAGTTGTGTGACATGATCTTTTGTTTTGATAGTAAAATCTTCATTGCCAAGATTGACAAGGAGAATTTTAACAGGTCCTCAGTAATCAGAGTCAATAACTCCTGCTCCTGTATGAACAGAGTTTTTGACAGCCAAACCACTGTGAGGTGCAATACATCCATAACAATGATTTGGTATAGCCAATGATATTTGAGTATCGACCAGTCCTTGACCATGGGCAGGAATAATGACATCTTCTGCACTATAAAGATCAAGACCTGTGGCATATTCTGAACCTCTGGTAGGTATGGTGGCTGATTCAGAAAGTTGTTTGATTGGAAGAAGACAATGTTGAACTGAGTGAATAGCAGTTGGATGTAGAATATGGAATTCTTTGACCAGCTTGGGTATGTCTTTGGTTATTATGCCTGCTGGTTCCCAGGAATTCTCATCCTCTGGGTAGTTTTTCCATTTAACAAGGTATTGTGTATGTCCTTGATATTTTCTGCTATTAATAATCACTTCAACTTCATATTGTTCAACATTATCTTTGATGATTGGTGGAGGAGGAACTTTGATGATTCTTTCTGGAATATCATTTGGAGTAAAAGGCAGGAGTTTGATGATATGGAAAATGGGGTGAATTTTCATAGACTTGGGAAGTGCAAGTTCATAAGCATTATTTGAAAGCACTTTGATGATTGAGTAAGGTCCAAGTCTTTTGTGATCCAATTTCCTAGTTGGTCTTCCTGTTTGTATGTTTGATGCATTGATGAGCATCACATGCACGTAAAGCTGGAAAATGACCATCAGTGACATCAGGCAAGCACAGCAATATAAACACGCTGCACATGACAATCAGCCAGGTGAGCACAGCAATATAAACATGCCACATGTGATGATCAGCTGTAGCCACATCAATCACGCATTTGTTAGGCATTGGACTGTAGGACTGGGGTTGGCCAATGAGGAACAGGATTGATGAGTTGTACAGGCTGAGATGTGGTCCACAGAGTCATGAGTCAGGAAGTCAGCAATTGGTGCAATTGATGCCTTTCCTATTTTGCTCATCCATATAGCACCCAGACTTTATGATTGACCCTGCACTGTAAATTTTCTGTTGTGTTTTGTTGTGCTCCAGCCTTGGAGCTAGACTTGTATTTAGATAGCGTACCGTCCCTTCAAAGGGCAGATTTCCCCTGCCCACAATTTGACTTCTCCTCCCCATCTGAGTCTATAATCAAAAGGTGCATTTAGATCTTCCC